>JAWQRJ010000524.1:0-20281 GCA_033557515.1 Diorygopyx duplodentatus | reverse complement strand
GGCATATTCTTAAGTTTTAGAAGTTCTTAAGGCAAGTTCTTAAGACTTTTAATAAATCAGATTTGACACTGACAGGATAGCTAAATATTTTGTGTCCCATTTTTTTTTAAACAGCAGTGTACTAGCTGCAAAGGACAATTCCTCTGGACTGTAGTTTTGTACTAAATGAGAAGTATTTAAGTTTCAGTGCTAACTTGAGCAGACAAGTTTGATAGTCCACCTACTTTTTTTGACTGTGCAAAATCTATATTACTATCTTGACATTCGTCATCGCCCATCAGAAATAGTTGTAACGATCGACTACATTTTTTCCACTTTTCAGCAAAATTGCTATTTAAATTCACATTTTTTTTACATGTCACAATCACATTTTTTTACATGTTTGTAATTTGAATCATTTGCATTTTGGTTGCAGTGTAAGATTTTTACAACATGGGACAGAACTGTGGCGTTTCTGCTGCTCGCGTCATGCTTCCGTCAAATCCCAATAATTTCGTTTCTGGATGCAGACATTGCTTCTAAAAAATCCAATACGTTAGTTGTTTGCAGACCTTTACAGTTAATTTTAGGTAAAAACAAATTAAAATAAATTGGAGTAATAATTGAAATAAATATTCAAATCTAGAAATTGCGAGATCTTTATTTCAACAATATATTACTAGAATTTGTGTAACAAAACTGTGGTTACTGTTGTTGTAGGTTTACGGAAAATGTTTTAAAATATACCTTAAAATATTTATTTACTTTTTGGCAAAATCTCAACCGTACGTTAAAAAATATCGTCGATACATCCAATACAACACATAAATGAGTGCATCAGGAAAAAAATTTCCATTTATACTGACGCATATGGGAAAATACGTCTAGAAGGTTTATTATTTTAGAATAGGCTTATAACATGTTCTTTGGAAAGTGGGTAAAACCAATATTTTTCTTCTCTGGGAACATTCTATTTTTTAGTTATTCGTTGCAAGAATTCAAAACTTCTCCTATTTCTAATACTTTGAAGCAAACGTTTAATATAAAAGTTGCATGGTTTCAGTAATTCTCTATAACTAATAGTACTGGAAGCTTGTGAAAGTATAATTTCCTGTTTTTATAATGCCCACAAAATTCTTTTTATAATCTCTATTATAAATAGCTCTAGCGTTTCAACAAAAATAATTGAGAACATTTACTCACAAATAGTCAAGTACACCAGTGATTGACACCTGAAAATGAAAATGTAGCTGTCTTTGACATTACAAGTACCAGAATTTGACATGTTTTAACGATCTGCTGAAATATAGTAGTATACTTACTCAAGGAAAGAAGTAACACTTTCAAACTCAGCTTACCAATAAAATATGAATAAAATAGTAAACAAAATAATTTAATATGGTAGACAAAATAAATAAATATCAGTTATAAACGAATAGTAAGTTAAGTTGCAGCGTTTTATTGTTTTTGTGCCAATTATGCTTGAAATTTGTAATAATCAGAGCAAACCAGAAATGAGAATAGCCAGACAAATAACTTAAGGATGAAAGAAGTTAAGAAGTTGAAGTTAAGAACTGCTTATAGAAACGGCTGAAACATTGGCCAATTCTTAATCACTTTTTATTAAGACATTTTAAAAAGTAAGTACAAATTATTTTGTAAAAATAACTAGGATATAACAAACATTTTAGACCAAAGATAAAATACATTGTAAATAAATTCAATGTCACGTTCTTTTGATTGGTCACATAATTAAACTTTTTCATAAATATCAACTTGTTTAATAAATTCATATTTCTGTCTACCTCCAGCCGACACAATCTTAGGAGATGACAGTTTCTCAATAATAGCTTTTTTATGTACAAAACTAATATCTTCGTCTACCAATTTAAAAGTTTTTTTATCCTCCTTTGTAGATTTCAAGCTGACAACATCAATTTCATTTTCTTCAGGAAATATACGCAAAATTATACACACAGCAGTTTCAAGCTGTGTGTTCCAGTTATTGATTGTCATGATATACCAGTGGTTGACACCCTGTCAAAGACTGAACCCAAGCAACACAGGACAATTTTGGTTTAAGTCCAACTATACACTATAGAATACCATTCAGATAATTACTAAATATTGGAGATTTGCAAAACAAGCATTTGTACCAGTTATTGACATGGGTGTCAAAGACTGGAACACATTTAGATTCAGTGTACCAGTTACTGACATACCCCTGCACATCCTAAAAGGTTATGTGAAGTATAATGTAATTCAATAAAGTTCAACGTTTCTATATTTCATAGCGTCAATTTATTTGATTAAATAATAAAAACTCTTAAGATTTCTAATAAAGATTTTAGTAATAGCTTACCTTAAGATTTCTGTTTAAAAAAGCAGTGTAAAACATATACACAGTCAAAAACTTTCTTCAGTAGACGCTTGCCTTCCAAAACATGAATAAAATCAAACCAGCTGTTTAACACGGCTACCAAACATTTCAAACTAAAATTTCCCTTCTTTTAAACAGAAGTTACTATGAAATGTACTTTAATATTAAGAATAATGTGTGTACATGTCAATGACTGGGCCAGTGCCAATGATTGGTACGTTTACCTTACTTTATCCCCCCGTAACGTAACATTATTTTCATATATACTGTATGTCCCATTTCTTCTAGACGCTATGTAACAGTTTTTTTAATGGAATACCTGAATATTATCGTTTTTTAATTCCTTATCAAATTTATGGTCGATTTTATTAAACATGTATTTGACCAAAGCAGCACCGTTTTTGAGTTATTGGACGTGTTATGAAAAAAAAAATACATTTGTTCAATATAGAAGACCTCAGTCCTCTTAGAATTCGTTTCAGAAAAAAAATATTTCAAATAAAAGTTAAAGTATTTTCATTCTTCTATGATATAACACTATTTTAATATATACTGGCTGTCCCATCTCTTCTAGACACTATTCAACTTTAATATTTTAAATGACACACCTGAATATTATTACATTTTTTGAATCCCTATCGAATTTCTGGTTGATTTTATTAAACATATATTTTCAGTCACATCGTAGTATATTTTAAAGCTCATCGTTTATGAGCAATTTGTCATTTTTTGCAAAATCAATAGAAATAGGATAAGTATTGAAAGGACGTACAGACAGACAAATGGGTGGACACACCAATAGCCAAAAGTGGTACCATTAGTCTTAGATTGACTTCAAAATTCACGAAGGAATATCAAAATCTCACCCTCAAAATTTTTGTCCGAATGCAGTGCTTTCTCTTACCTACAGGTAAAAGAAAGTAAACGTTGCCATGGTGTTGTTAACCAGTCCCCTCCTAGGTCTGCTTCAGACTTATTGATCTTCATCCAATACATTCAGTAACGGAAGATTTATCCTCATCTCAGAAGACAACTTTCAGATAACCTTCATAGCAGCCAAAGTTAAAAATGTGTTGTTACCATCAGTAAGTTTAATTGCAAACCTATTTTCTTGAACCGTGTGCTTCAATATCAACTGCTCCAAATAATAAAACGTCTTTTTATTCTTGTTAACCTTGCGCTTCAGTCTGGACGGTCAACTTCACTTTGCTCCGTTTTGAATGCGATTCCGTCTATATGAAGGGTGATGAGCTCTAAAGCGCAGTGAACCTATTCCGCCGGTGGTTGGAAGTAACCCTCACCGCAGGAAAAGTATGACGTCGCTTATTTCGGAATTTCTTGGCTTATATCTACGTGGCTTCTCATGCAGTCCACGCAAATGCTTGTGGGGTTTGGTTCGATCGCCATTCCACGTTCACAACAAAGTCTTAATAAGAAAATTTTATTGTTAATAATAAATTCAATCGTTTATTAAAAGTGTATATAACTTACATTCGAGTTTTCATACTTTATTGTAGTATATCTTGCATGAACTCCATTTTTTTACTTGCAGTCAAGTTTATATCGTTTTTACTACAATGTTAAATAATAAGATTATAGTGTATAACTTATAAAATTATAGGTTTGACTTTTAGACGTCACAAGTTAAAAAAGAAAGGCTATGCAAACTAACAGCGCGTTTTTAAGATTTATTTTTGGTATATCTGATATAGAACTTAGTTATATTAGGTGTGTCAAATTTTGTCAAAAATGTCAGGTGTGGTAGACCAATTGAGAAATATCTTGTAAGAGAAAGCCAAATAAAAAAGAAATTGGATGGCACCACGAAATAAAATTATCAGTGGAAGAACAAGAAGATTTGGAAAAGAAGATTTGAAAATCATCAGGGAAAACCAGGTCATATTGGAAGACCAGCATGACAGCTGAAATATGTACCTTTTGTGTGTAACGCAATAAATTAAATAAACAAACAATAAAGTTAGGGCTCTAGTCCTGTTATAATTCATTTCAAGAAAAAATATTTCAAATAAAGTTACAGTATTTTCACTCCTCTATGATATAACAGTATTTACACTATGCAATTTCAGTTTTTTAAATGGAATGCCCTGTATATTATCGCAGTTTCGAATTCCTTATCGATTTTATTAAACATATATTTGGCACCAAAATCGCACCTTTAGGAGTTATTGGACATTTTTTGCAACAAAATAACATTTGCTCATAAATTTAGAAGAAGAAAAGTATCATCAACATTCAAACAAGGTAAGAGAAAGTCATATAATGATTTACACCAGTTGATTTTAGATCTTATTTCAATTCCTTATTTATGGACAGTTAGAGCTAACTGTTATACAAAAATAATCGTAATTGATAATCGTAATTGAAAATAACTAAAAGTTGAAATAAAACAAGGGTTCATCTTTCGTAAATTAATTCCTATTGCGAATTCCAAAATTTAAAATTTGGTATTCCTCGATGTTGAATATATATTGTGACGTGTCCATATAAGATTATTCACAATTCGAACTTAGGGTTCTGTATAAGTTCCAAAAAAAATACTGTACGTTTAGAGTAAAGAAGGAATGTGTGTTGTTTAAAAATTAAACTTAAAGGTTTGGTTAGGCCAGAAATGAGCAAAAGTTTAATGTTTTTTTAGTTACGCACATATTAGGGAAGGTTATTATTGAGAAAATTATTTTTTAATTAGTGGACACATAATTAGTGATTACCTTCTGAAAGCCTTGCGGGTTCAGAAAGATAGTTTTCAAGTTTCTTCATTCTGTTTTTAAACATGACACATTAAAGATCAGTTCTTTCCTTATCGCAGTAATCTTTGATCATATTCTATATGCTGTGGCACAATTTTCATTTTTGAAACATTCTCATTTATTTCCAGCAATTTTCATGTATTTATTGAATGTATTTAAATTAGAAGTTGACAAAAGCTCGAGTATTATCTAAATTATTCCGTAGACGATTCCGTAAACACATCTGTTTATTCATTATATCTAATAATAATGGTTCTGTAATGACTAAAATAGTATTAAACTAGTAGAATTTTCTCGGCGAGAGGCTTATTTTTAGTTTTTAACTACCCGAACACTGATACCATTGGCCGCAGGCTTCCTTTCATGAACTTTACCTATGTTTGTGTTTACTCATAGCACTCCAAATGTATTGTTTCAGTACCTGGACTTCGACAATCTACCGGATACCAACTTTTCCTGCGCTTGGAGGATAGTAGGCGGCTACTATGCAGACGTTGAGGCAGCTTGTCAAATGTTCCATGTATGCACGTTAGGACAGAACAACGAAACGATGGACATCCGCTTCCTATGTTTGAATGGCACTGTTTTCGATCAGGTAATTATTAAGCTCGGGGTGATAATGATGTTAATAATATGACACATCGTAAAATCTGTCTGCGTCCAGATGGCTTCTATGAATTTCAACTTTCAGTCAACACTCATTATGTGTGTGCTTGAAGAAGGCGATCTGTTTTATCGGTCAAAATCAGCCAGCCCATTTTTCGATCAGGGTAACCGATTGACAATGAATGACATTCCATCACTGACTTACATTACACAATAATAATAAAGCACGGGCTGACCTTTCGGCTATTTTCTCGAAGTCAATTCATTAATTCGTTGTAAACATGCACCGTGCACACTGCCATTGTGAAAATGCGACGATAGGCACGTTTCAGTCAGAAGGCGGTCATTAAAACTATGTCAGTTGGTGTCGTATGACCTCTGCCTTGACCCGAGGGGATTGCAGTTAACCGTATAATGAGTGTAATTCAGGTGTGAGGTCAAGTTATGAATGGTGCATAGAGACGAAATAGAAATTATTGTTCGCTAGAATGTCCCTAATCATGAGTTTATTTGTTGTTGCTGTTGTAACGATTAATTGCAATTTCTCTTTGTTGAATTTTTATATCGTTATACTTGTATCACATTTCCTTTTAAGCCGAATGGTTGATTATCATTTACCGTCAATAAACATCGTGTTTTCTTCAATTAATGTAGAATCTGCGCAATAAATGTTCTTATGTGTTTAAATGACGTTTTGATTTTTCATGTTGATTTCTTAAGTTACTTACTTTCGTAAGGCTCAAATACGTAGATTATAAATAATGTGCGTATAGTAAAAATAAACAAACCTCGGTTACCTCATGATTAAGATTTTACTTAATCATTATTATATTATCTACATCTATAGACGATAATGTACTGTTATCAGTTATATTTGTTATTATACGATGAGCAGTTTTGAAAAGTTGAGTAGTTTTTAAACAAGCAGTAAGGAACTATTTTTAATTGAGAAGGTTGGGTTGGGCTGGATTGAATAATAGTAGGCTGAGTTTACTTGAGTTGGGTTGTTTTGAATTGGGTTCGCTCGAATTTACTTAGGTTGGATTGGATTGGCTCGAGTCAACTTTCCCTTAGTTTTTTTTTACTTTCTTTCATAAAGAGAAAGTAAAATTTCAACCAAAATGCTGATGATTTCATATATCTTGGCGAAATGGCTAATTTTGAAATTTAAACTCAAAATTACATTTATAATTTTGCTAAAATTATTCTACGTAAAAGTTTAAATTTTCAAAATCCGCCAGTTAGCAATATTGTGCAGGTCATAATGGTTGTACTAATGATAGTACTTCGTATTGTTTGAATACGAAATGTTGAAGGGATACATCGACGATTGGATGTGAAAGTCGATCATTATCTATTTAAGGTGTCTTTTTCGCGCTGTAGTTCGACTACTTATTTGTTAGTCAGCACAGTTTTCAGCAAATTTTCCTTAACCTTTCACTAAATGTATTTGTAAACAAATCGCATGACTGCCGAAAGCGAAAGTATAGCACTTTAAATTCCACCGTGATTTCCAAAAACGAAAACAAAGATGCTAAAACTTAATGGAGAAATTCTTACTACGCAGCGAATATCAAGGTTATTGGCATATAATAATTATATCTTAGGTAATCTGTTAATAATATGTATATCTGAATAATGAAACATAATATCACAATTTTGTTATCTAATTCAATTTATTAGAAAGTGAACTTGCAAAAGCTTTAAGACCCTAATGTAATATTAAAACGCACATTTGGGTTATACAATTTCTGCCACGTTGTTGTGACATTTCCAATCAATACATCAGACTCTGAAAAAACTATTACAATTGCAACATTAACGTTTCCCACACTATCTCTATAGATTGTTCTGAAAGAGAAACGCGCATAATTTATGTAATCTTACGACAAAAACCGTTTACTGTTACCTATCCTATTTATGGTAATGGAAGCAGGTAATAGTTAACCAGAATAATCTATTAATATTAATTTACGGTTAGAAAATTACTTGTAGAAAATATCGGCGTAATAGAGCATGTTATTTACCAATGTTTACATAAAAATCAGTGCTAGCTGCGCAAGTCAGAAGAGAAAATTAGCTTTGAATTTCATTTTTTTGCAATATTTCACAGCTCATTGTACATACTAACTTCCTGTATAGGCCTACAATAATAATAAAAAACAACTTTCGCCTTGCGAAGAAAACTAACATCTAGTACCTATATATTAGCACGGTACATATCGTTTTGCATTGAGCAGTGACATAAAAAGCTGTTAAAGCTGTCGCTATCGCTCCGTAGTATATTTTTCAAAAATCAGAAATATTTTTTATTGTTAAATAATCAAGTTTTCAGTGATATAATCGGTCTGGTTACGCCATGGACACAACGTGGCTAATGCAAAAAGAAATCTTTGTGGGTCAGGTCGAACCTTGACTTTTAAAAGTTTGCTCAACGATGGTACCAAGCTCGCGAGTAATTTTATTGATTGTCTGGTTTGTCGATTGATGTTAAGTAGACGCCTAACCTTTTTAATTTGGCGAAATATCTGCTATGGCCAATGACGTTTCATACGGGAATATTTGGCTTTGTTGTTGACATTTAAATGTTAAAGGAAGAAATCTGAATATGCAACTACGCCCGTGTACAGTTGCACAGATAACGACAGATCAAGGCTAAGTAAAAAATGTGTAAACAAATTAGCACCGATAATATCAAAATGAACTTGAACAACCATATGGGTTGTAACATATTTCCTGATTTCAGATAGAACACCGATGATGTTTTTCTAAACCTCTAAAATCGAAATAAACATGAAAACGTGAAAAATGTTTTAATGTTTTATTCGGGTTGTTCAGTTGTTCATAAAAATAATATTTACAATAACTGACATTTGAAGTCAAACATATGACATTTCAAGCTTGACGATAATTGAAATGTAATTTTAGATCAGTTTTTTAGAACTTTAGAACGGTTTGATTTTGCAACGAATAATAAACAAGGAAATACTTTCTATCAGTTTTGCAACAAGAGATGAATTTCTATCGTCCTTAGATGTAGCATCATCTAACGACGTAGGTATCTCTTGGATCCTGTTCCACATCAGTATCTTGTATCTGCAATAACCTCTCGGTCACTATGAATTTCATCTTCAGTGTCACCGTCGATGTTATCTTCATAAGCTCATGATGTGGATGCCATAATTGTGTAAAATTAATTTTACACAATCATGCTCGCAAGAGTAAAACATGGAATGTTTTCAGAACGTCACAACAATAAATAGCTAAATTTTGGGCAAAATTTTGGGGAACATTTATGGCACTTAATTGGCTAAAAGGTAGAATTCTTTCTTGGAATTCTGTTTTTACTAAGAACTTGCACATACGGTATGCCTATACACAACTGTTGTATATTTATTGTTAATAAGCTCCAATGGACGCATTAAAACAGTTTATAACAACAGTAAGAAAATATAAATTTTTACACCTACTATCTCGCATTTTCAATAAAACAAAAAGAGTACAATACGGCAATTAATTTTCTACAAAAATATAAACAGTTCAAAATTACACTTCATTGAGTTATTGTTTTATTAAAAAGTATATCTATTAAGGTGCCGGTTTTCGACGACGTTATTGGGACGAAGAAGTTAAATAATTAATTTCTGGACAACTATTCAAGAAATCTGTATAAATCTAATATCTGAACAATATCATTTTTATATTTGTATATTTCATCTGTGTAATATATCTTCTATCCAGAATCACTATATCGGTCACAGATGGTAGAAAGTATACTCTTCTTGCGACATTATCTGCTGCTGCATTAAAATTCGTTTGTTTTCCATTTTTTTGTAAGAACAATGTAGCTTTTCATCCAACGCAAAAATGTACTACCCGAGAAATGAAGTAAAAATAAACATCGTCTTTTAACCTTTGATGAAGTTCTGTAATTGCCGGAAATTTTTGTTGCAAATAAAAATCCATAATTTTACGTCTGATGATCCCTTATAGTCCACTCATCTATCTCTCTCAAAGATTATTAATAAAGAAGATATTCGAATTCACCACAAAATTTTATCTTGTTCATTGATTGGGCTACTCTGTACTTAATTTACTTCCGTAAATAAATGATGTTAATACTAAATGTCTCGTTTAATATTTTTGAAACAAGATTTGTGTTAAACACCTATATTCCAATTTGATATTCCAATTATTACATCCAGCAATCAAGAAAACTGCTAGAGGTATAATGTTAGTGCGTTTTATTATTGCATTGTTATGGATGCCTTCCTGAAGTTTAGACGAAGAGTAAAACAATTCATAACAAAATGTTTACATTTCCAAACAAGATTTGCAATGATTTTAAAATTACCCTTTGTTAGCAAGACATAGCAAATATTAAAAAGCTAATTTCTTATTCTAGCAGCACTTATTCTACCAGTTTCGCTCCCCCCCGCAGATACACGTTTCGTTGTTCTTTCGCTAATCTGTAGGCATGCGTTCTTTTAACTATACTCTGTTCATCGAACAGATGGAATGATCACCTGCTGTTCACGTGTCGATTGAGTGCCGTCGAAGTCAACAGCCCAGTTTACACGATAACGGAGTTTTCGGGTCAACAGCCCAGTTTTGCAAGTTTTTGAATGCAAAATATGAAATGAAATTAACTTACATTAAAAAAGTAAAACAATACTTCTAACAACTATGCATCTACATATTAGGGTTTTTTATATTGCTGAGAGTAGATGTAGAGCTGATTTACATTACGTCTTATCATTTGAAAGCATACAGGATGCCCTGAAGGTCCTCCAGAAAGCTTCGCGAGGTGATTGATTATAAACTTAATTATTGTATCGCCATAGGGCCCTTTACATGAAACTCTAAATTATACATTTATTTTTGATAAATACCAAAAAATTGAAGTGGTCATTAAATATAACTGTTTAGCTGAAAATCGACTTTAAAAGTTATAATAAATGAATCAAAATATCAACAAGACTCT
Organism: Diorygopyx duplodentatus; assembly: GCA_033557515.1. Lineage (NCBI taxonomy): Eukaryota > Metazoa > Arthropoda > Insecta > Coleoptera > Scarabaeidae > Diorygopyx > Diorygopyx duplodentatus. Next base: position 9,564 of record JAWQRJ010000524.1, on the reverse strand, counting down.
AAAGCTAGGTTTCTTCTTTTTAAAAATTAAATGTAATAGTATTTTATTATTACATTATTTACATTTGGATTATAATCAATTTTACAAATTTAAAAAATTTGGAATGGTATAAAATTTCACTTTCTTATACATTTTCAAATTAAAAAACTTTAAAAAACATACCAAAATTTAGGGAAAAAGGTATACAATACTTTCGAATTCAATTTATTTATTCGAGGGATGATATTACATTATATTTATTTCGAATTTAATTAAATAATAAATAATTTAAAAATTCAATTATCACTATCGGTTGATATGCTGGAGTCAGAGTCTGATTCCCCTAAATTTATAATAAGGGGTTACCACATAAGAGTTGCCACAAATCCTCTTCCACTTTCTGAGCATGTCTCACACAATTTTCTCAATTCTTGGGTGTTACATTGCTTAGCGCCTGCAAGAAGGGTTGCTTTACATCTTTCGGTCTTAATGTTGTATTTTTTCTTGCTACCTCAGGTATCGTTTGCCCCATACCATTTCAATAGGGTTTAATTCGCAATGGTAAGGTGGTAATCGTTCAATATGTCGTCCCGTTGTTTTGACCATTTCATCGATCACTTTTTTGTTGACTGGTTTATTTAGTTTCACGAAATTTAATGGTTCGGCTTTCGCCATATCGTTTTCGAATTGAATTTCTTTATTTCTTAGCCACTCTTGAGTCGGATGTTTTTCAGCTTGGCAGCTATGATAAGACGCATTATCCATAACAATTGTCTACCAACGCTGGTAAAATATTGTGAAACCATTCTTCAAAAACTGTCGGATAGAGAGTATGACCAGGGGAATTATTTTCCTTCAAAATGTTGTACACCGAGGACTTTCTCACTCCTAAGAATAAGACAATAATTATTTAAAAAATATATAATAATTAGGTTCATTCACCGGTAGCCTTTGCTGTGAAGTCAATAGGATAATATTGACTTTTCCATCCTGAATAATATTTTCAGGATGCTCCTTCTGATAAGTTTTAAAAATATTTACTGTTCTTGTCATTTTCTCGAGGGAAATGTGTCTCTGTGTACGTTTTCGGGGAGGCGAAGGTTCAGCAGGATCTGCTTCCTTGTTGTACTACAATCTTAAAATAACGGAATGCGATTAATAAGAAGTTCAATTACTACTCTTGAAAATAACTTACCCTTCTATTCAGAAACTTGACTAATCGGAGTTTAAAAAAAGTCTGCTGTATAATAAACGTTTAATAAGAAGTCCGTTAAAACACGACGCAAAGAAAGCGAAACAAAAACGATGAGACCTTACTCCGTTTGTGTCATCGTGCACAAACGGAGTAAGGAACACCAAACAACTGACAGAGAGTATAAAAGTTGGCTTGTTTGAAACCGACCTGTACCGAAAAGTATCCGCTAAGTGGGGAAAGCCCTTTAACCAATAGGATAGTAACTTTCAGAAATCATGTGCAGATCACGCAAGTTTATTACTCCAGCTGTTGGGTGAACAGACGTCCGGTCAACGTAAGGTCTCTCCATGCTAACCAATTGGGCTACATCTGTATTGGGCTACCGATCACACGGTGGAATATTTTAAGGGACCGTTGTTTAGTTTTTATTGTCAATTTTCCTTGTTAAACGATAGTGGCAACCTCGTTGGGATCACGTATTTTGATTCATTAATAAACCTCGCACTTCGGATCTGCGTACTTCATTGTATTGTTATACGCCTTGTAACAGTGCTCAATGTTAATATTGTCTATACCAGCCATGTCAAACATGCGGCCTGCGCGCATTATATGGTAAAAGGAATCGTGCAATTTCGCTTCATATAGACATGATCTTAGCTTTTGATGTCGTTTTGTTGAGTTTCAAGTTGTAGTGAGAGTAAAAAGTAAAATGCACTAGTTTCATAAGGATTATCCTGAGTCATGTATTAAAAAAAATCTTTTTTGTTTAGAGAAAGGTGTAACAATTCTTTTTTGTAAAAAAATGTAACCATAGTGTACGCACTCATTTTGAATAACCTGTATAAATCTAATTTAATTCTTCGAAACTGTGAAAAAATGCTATGAAAAAATGCTATCCCATAGTGTTATTTTTTTGTGTAATACCTTTTATGTGGATTCTTTGAAACCATGGTATGATATTCTTGGATTAAGCTGTACTTCATGAAGTCATTACTTCATAGAATAACAAAGAATATCAATAACGTTGAAAGCTGTATGCAAAATGTTTTATTGATGCTTTATTCCATTATTCGAAAATATATCATAATCTTAATATTGCTTAGATTACGAAGAATAGTATGTTAATTTTTTGTATCAATCATTCCTATAAAAATTTAGAACACACTCTGCGGTATACTAACACTTTCAAAATTACCTAAGTTTGCCTGAAAGTACTTTATTAGGAAACACAAGATTACTTTTGATGATTATTTATTTACCATATTTTTTTCAATTTTCAGTCAACAAGAGTCTGCGAACGGATAGACGAAGTGGATTGCGAGAAATCGGAACAGTACTACGACAACAACCGAGAACTGTACGGAAACAGCGCTCCCTTAATTATACCGGGCGATACCGAATCTTCGACGCCATCTACAACGACTACCACCACCACAACGACGACACCTCGACCAAAATTCTATTCACCTACGCCCAGACACGCCAACACACCCCATTACTACATAACGACTGTTAAGCCAAAACCACCGCCGCCTCTTCAAAAATTAGCTCTTCACCATCATCAGTTTTCTCCAGATTCTCCACCCGATTTTCGATTTAATCCGAAAGAAATCAACTTAAAGCTAAACTCTGATGCCTCCCTGGACATCAAGCCGGTTTCGTACCAACAGCAGAGATTTAACGATGACAAAAACCAACACACTATAGTCACCACGCATTCTTATATCAAACAAGAACCTAAGCACAAGAAGAACGTCGACTACGACTTCGATTATCAAGAAGACAAAAATTACCAACCGAATTATCAGTCAACAGGAACAGGTGTTGAAGAAGAGTATGAAGACGATTATAAACAGCCAGAGAGGTCTACGATAAGAATCATATCCACACCTCCAAGTCATCAAGGTTACCATTTCCAAAGAGCTGATCGTCCACCGATTAACCCACCTTTGGTGTACTCTTCCCTGAGTTCCCCAGCACCGTTTGCTCACAATACAGGAAATAAACGTCACTCAGATCCCAAAATCAAGAAAAGCGTATCAGTAAGCATATCAGATCAAAACGGCAAAGAGCTGGCGAAATTAAACAACACTCCGATCAGTGCGATATTTTCCGATTCCTACCTAGATTACACTGAAGAAGAAGTGACTTTGTTACCACTTTTTGAAGACGTCCCAAAGTTGAAACCCCGTAGAACAAAAAGGGATATCGATTCCGAATTGTTGAAGAACCAAAGTTTGAATATGACAGACAAAGAAGCTGCTGAAGTACTTCGTTTTCTGCTAAATTGGTATACCGATTATGAGAAAACCACACAGAAACTAACCATTCCTCTCAGCTCGGAAACCATTACTGAGATTAACAAAGAATTATCGCCAAGAAACGTAAAGAAGAGTATCTCCACTGAAGATCCCCAAAAAGCCACTGAAGTCACTGAAATTTTGGTGGCAAAAGCAAGCAAAATGGCAGTAGAATTTGAGAAGCATTCAGACGAAGATTACGAAGATTACCTAAACGGCATCAATAACCAAACGTCAAGAGAAGATCTTAATACAACATCTCCAATTGAATATGAATATTACTACGACTATGAAGACGCTGACAACAGCACGATTAACAGCCAAGAAAACCATTCAAATGAAGTAAATGTTACCAATCCAATAGAACAATTAAACATAACTGAGTCAAATGAAATATCAAAGACGATACAACTTCAAGTTATAGATAATAAAGAAGCAAAACCGCAAGAAAACTTAGAAGCAAACCTAAAAGAGTCCGATGATTCGAACGCAGTTGAAATTCCTTTATATGATTACGTTGACGATAACTATGAGCCGAAAACCTTCAACAAAGAAGAAATTAAGTTCGGAAAAATAGATGTCAACGACTATGTTGATGACAACTACGAAAGAAAAAGTAATGAAATTCCTGCAGAAATAAAGAAAATCCACTCGGAGGATGTGATGAAATTCACTATAACGACAGTTCTGCCAACTGTTGAAAGTAACCTTCAAACGGGCACCACAGAATACTTTGTGGCGACCAAAGAAAACGAAATATTTGGTCTCCGTGGCACCAAAATAGAAAATAACGAAGCGACCACTAAGTCATACAAGAATCAGGTTAACACAAATTCAAAAGAAGAGTTCTATCTCTTCGAGGAAAGTACAGAAATCCCAATCTTAACAACTACTGAAAGGAATAAAAGTAAAGAGGTTATAACTACTGAAAGATCTCCAATAACGGCTCCCGTCACCGTTTTTAAAGAATCAACAACTGATTTAAATTATATGATTAAAGACATAGAGAAACACACCAAAAGCGTAGCTACGAACATAGTGATGCCATCTTATAATCATTCCGCTCATGTAATACATACCAAAGTAGGAGAGCAACTGAAACCAGTAATACAAACAACAGAAAATCCTGTTACACAGAATGAAAAGATCGTTGAGAATGTTACTCCAAAGCTGATTGAAACAACCCAAAGCACCAGATACCATAGTAGAGGAAGGGGGAGAAGTAGATTCACAATATCATCAGAAAATAAAAGTGATGAAGATGTCGTAGTTACTTCACCAAAATATATTGGTCGCCAAACTAGTAGATCTTCCAGAGGTAGAGGTAGAAATCGTTTCAACGTAGTTTCTTCAAGTACCAAGCAGACAACTAGTGAAGAAATTCTAATAAAAGAAGATACTTCTACGTTACCAACAACTGAAAATTTAAATCTTCAAGAAGTTAGAATACCAGTTTTGCCAATCACAGAAATCGTAACACAGATCGTTGAAATTAGTGAAGAATCGCATTTTAATCATGATAGATATCCAGAGAGTGAAGAAATGTTTGTAAAGCAAAGCATATCGACGACAACAAATGAAAATGCATCGGCAAGCAGTAAAGTTTCACCAACAGTTTCAAAAGGTGAAGCAATACAAATAAAACAAGAAGACATTCCAACGACAACTATTACTCTGGCAGTTTCTTCGTCTCCCATTGAAGAAACTGTTCATAATCAACCTAGCACTGATCTTCCGGAACGGAGTGTTATATTCAGTAAAGAGAGAGAAAACATAACCAATACTTCATCAACAATAGAAAACCCGCAAACCATCAAACATACTGTTAGAGGAAGAAATAAATATCATTTTGGTAGTAGTACAATCAGCACCACGACCAATAAAAGCACTACCAATCTTGCAGATATACACGAAAATGAAGCGTTAGGAACAACAAAAGGTATTACTCCAATCGCAGAAGTCACAGAATTAGAACCAGTTCAAATCCAAGATCAGTTCAAATATCAGTCCAATATTTCCAAACATACTGAAGATGAAGAAACCTTGCGTTCTTCAACAACAGAAAAGTTGAACAGAGTTTCTTCCAGAGGTAGAAGTAAGAACAACTTTAACATTAATGATACTCCAAAACCGTCAAGTATAAAGAAAAAGTTGTTATCAGAACTTGAGGAAAGTAGTGATACACCAGAGATGATGGAGCAATCTTCCTCACTACCAATACAAACGCCAGAAAATATTGAAATTCGCAACTTTTCTACCCAAGGAAGCTCTATTGTCTTGCCAGAAAATGACAAAAGCGAAGAAATTCCCATTTCTTTATTGTCAACTACAGAAATTGGTAAGATCTCTTCAAGTACACGAGAAAGAAAGAATCTTACACTCGCAAATATTTCTTCGACTACAACACAAGTTGAAGTGAGAGTAGAAGAAGGTACAAACAAGACGAAAGAAGTTGTGGAACCAACATTTGCAATTCCTCCAATGAATGCTGTTTTGAAAGATATTGCAATTGAAGAAGTTGCTGATTGGGATAGTAATGAAGAGTTATCGCTTACTATCTCTTTACCAACAGAAAAGGAAGATATCAGTAGAACTGCCTCAAAAACAAAAAGTAATCAAAATTTATATGCAACTGCAAGTACTCCAATTATTTTAGACACAACCGTGAATGATGTACCTCCAACCACAGAAGAAATATTAACTACAATTACTATACCAAAAATTGATCACGGTAAAGTTGATACTCGAACAAATGATACTCGAGAAATAAAGAAAGTTGAGAATCAAGCAACAAGGGGAAGGGGTAGGAAGAATCCTAACACAACATTTAGCATTAGGCCAGCTACCATTACAAGTACTACTTTAAGTGAAGTACCATCAACAACTGAAGAAATTTTAACAACAATAACAGAATCTAAAGGTGGTACAATGGAAGAAATCGTTCCAACTGTTCCATTTGAATTGAAGTCGCAGAAATCACTGTTGGACGTTTTGGGTTATAGTAGTTTCAACACGTTTTCTGAAAATGAAGACGAGTCGTTGCGAGAACTTGGTTACTTCACTATTCCAAAAATAGTTGAAACAACTCAAACGGCAGAGCCACAAAACGTTAAAGGCAGAGGACGGCATCGGTTTAATGTCGTCAGTTCTACTGCTTTGCCGAAAATTGAAGAAACTTCAACAACTGAAAGTGTATTAAGTACTATAACAACATTAAAGTATACTGAAAATCCAGAAAGTTCTCCTACTATTGTAAGCACTCTTCTACACAATGAAGAAACGCCAACAACAGAAGAAATTTTAACTACAATAACTATTCCGAAAATACCAGAAAGTACCATATCGGGTACCATCTTTCCACAGAGGAAAGGTCACCGTTTTAATATTGTTCCTACCACGAATCATCAAAATGAAGATACAACACTGGAAGGGTTTTCAACAATTACTACAAGTCAACCTGACGAATTTCTTAAAAGTAATGTTCATACTAGTACTGGCATTTCTAGTACCATACCAAACTTTGACGAAATTGCAATAACAGAAGAATTGCCAACGACGTTTTCTCGCTCAAGAGCTAGAGTGAGACATCGCTTCAATGTACTTCCAGAAAGCACAACATCAAAACTAAGAGATCGGTTGGTAACAGATCCATCGTTGGTCAGAAGTGCGAATCCTACCTTGTCAAGAAATAATTTTAAGCCAACTTCACCGCTAATGCGCATAGTCAAAGTTAAAATGCGCAAAGAAAGAATTAATAAGCAGTACATATTCACGTGTTTAGACAAAAAAATAAATAGGTTCTATTCTGATCCAAGAGACTGCAGGCTATTTCATTATTGCTCTCCTGGTTATACTAGTAACCAGTTGGTAGACATGAAGTTCGTTTGCGACTTAGGAACTTACTATGACGATGTCAAACGAATCTGCACCAAGAAAAAACCGGAGAGGTGTATTTAGTAAAAAGAAAACCTAATTAAAGAACAATCATTGTGATACTATTGAAATTTCCTCCGGGAATTTTGGACCAAGAACAATTGGACTTTTAGAAGAGAACATGTGTAATATACTGTACCATTTGACTATAAATTTTAAGTACTACTGTAACTGCTGTACCAATAATGTTGTTACTATCGAATGTACTTTTGTATGTATAAATAAAATAAACTGCATAAGCTAACGTTTAATTTGTAAGTAAATTAAATGGAATATAAATAAATAAATGAATATCAGAAAGACTATGTTGTTTATTTTTTTGTGGGTTACTGGTCTAAATATGTTAAAATGAGGTATCTAATTGTAATCAGGGTAATTGTAGTTAAATTAGAAATGTGTGTCAAGTGGTATATAGACGTTGACACACAATGCACAATGCTAAAGTGCCTAACAAGGCAATTATTATATGATTATTGTTTAGTCATGGAGTGCGCAAGTACATCAATTTGTAAATGAATACAATAGTATTTTTTTAAAATTGTCCATTCTATTTATACATCAATTCCTAATAGTCCAGAAAGCTGTAAATCTGTCAATTAAAGCTGTCAAATGTTGAACGTTTCAACAAACTTACTTTTAGGTGACTCTCGAATATTATCGGAGGGAAATGTAGGAACTGAACAAATTAATTGCTAGGGGGATTGCAAAACTAAAAAAAAATTTGGAAAATTTGGGTCACAATCTATTTTGTCTATATAGTTCGAGGTGTCTACAGAAGGTATAGAAAAAAAATACCACCAGTATTTTACTTATCAAAATCATTTATTAAATACACCTAATGCTTTTTTATTCAGATTTTGAGAACGTTAGTTCTCAAACCTACTCATGAGTATAACAAACCGAATTTGTTTTGTTTCATCTTGAATTGATTTTGGTGCATAACTAACTTGCGCACTAGTCTTCATTTTACTACTAGTGAGAAGGTTAATAAAGAGGATTGGAATGCATTTGAGATTTCACAGCAACAGTTCATTTAACAGAGATCATTTTTGATTATCGACTACAAAATTACAACGAAATATTTACAAACCAAAGTATTGTAAAGATTAAACATTATTTGCAAGAATAATTTTTGAAAATTGCGCCTGTCAAGTCAGAATTATGCAGAAGTGGTTTTATGATACAGTTACTCAAACGATCGAAATTTATTTCGTTATTCAAAAATCAGAATTCAAAAGGTCACAGATTTTAAAGCAGTAAACTTTATTGCTTCTATTTCATGATATTAATATTGATAAACATATGAAACTTTTGAAATTGATCTTTACTAGAAAACTGTTGGTTCGCCAATGTACAGAACTCAGCATTTAGTATAGAACTTTCTGAAATTTTAGAATTACAAATTTACAAAAAAATGAATTTTCATCAATATTTTAAATAATTTCTTTTTCTTGGCACAATTGTTTACATTTTTTGATTATTGCAACTAATTTTTGAAAAGTCTCTAGAAAATGGTCCAATTTTCAAAATTATTTTTGCCTGATATGATGAACAGTACCAGTAGATTTTAGAGATTAACGACACCAAACCTAAAAGCCACTGACAGGCACAAATAATAATTCCAAGAAAGGAAGGAGTGTAATGATTTTTACCAATCAATATGTTCTAAAGCTAATTTTAGATTTTTAACACTTTTATTCGTCGACCGGTTTCGATGTCATCTTTTTAACGAATAAAAGTGTTAAAAATCTAAAATTAGTTTCAGAACATAGTGATTGGTAAAAATCATTACACTCCTTCCTTTCTTGGAATTTTGAATTAAATCAGTAAGACATACTTTTATCATTATGAATACAGGCGATATAAGGTTAACTGTGAACAAATGGAAAACTATACACCTAAAACTACATAAATCTCACTGTTAAACATCAAATTTATCAAAACATGTCTACACTTTAACTAGTTCATACTTTTGCTAATTTTAAATTTCCTAAACAAATCAATAGAAATAAAGTATTCCAATTAAAACAACTATTTATGAAAACAGAAATTATAAAACAATACAAAAAAGTTAATAATTACAACATAATATTATACAACATTTATTCAGATTTAAACACAAAAATTCCACTTCCTGATACTTGACGAATACATTTC
>JAWQRJ010000523.1:0-20305 GCA_033557515.1 Diorygopyx duplodentatus | reverse complement strand
GTGGGGGGTTTTCCCCGAAAACGGTGGGTGATGGGGGGAAACGGGGGTCATATTCGGATTCAGGAGGTCATTTTACATAAGAATCAGCTGGAATGGTGTCAGGGCCGATTTTCATGCCGACCAGTGTAATTAATATAAGTTAATAATATTACTTACATATTTATTAAGATTGTTTAGTGCACAGCTTACTAATGAGTTCTTGTTATTGACTGTTTCATCAGCAGTGAGGATTACTGCCCCCTACACAGAAATGTAACGACATGTCAGCTATATCACAACCCATTTAGACATAAGTGTTACGTAAATATTTTCTACCGAAAAACTATCAATTCTTCTGAATCCATAATACGGGACTCTAGCCTTATTTTACAACAACCGTTCTTAGCTGAAAAGGCGACCTTTTTCAAATTTGCTTTATTGATCACCGTATCCAAGTATTTTGGGGTATATAAGATGAAGTTGAGAATATGTTAACTTCATCCATCTCTGAGGGGTGTTCTTAATCAACACCTTTTAGACCACTTTGCCCAAAACTTCACCGATGTGAGATAAATGTAAATAATATATTTGATTAAATATAAAATTGTCTGCACACCATGTAAAAACACAACCACAATTAGTATGTGGTAACCAGCCCCGTAAACGGGCTGGTTGCCGCATATTAATTATTGCATGCATTGTTTAAAACATACATTTATTTTTGCTTTATTTTAAACACATTTGCAAAGTTTTAAGGGCAAAGTTCAAAAAGTTAAAGTCTTAAAACTTCACCTAAACAACCCGTAAAGGGGCTGGTTGCCGCATATTAATTATTGCATGCATTGTTTAAAACATACATTTATTTTTGCTTTATTTTAAACACATTTGAAAATTTTTAGGGGCAAAGTTCAGAAAGTTAAAGTCTTAAAACTTCATCTAAATAACGTCTAAACTATTGCTACCGGCCCCATGTACATCTGGCATTCCAATTGAAACAAAAACTTCTCGCAACTACTTTAACGTATAACATAGCATTTTAAGTATAATATAGCGAACACTATGTGTATGCGGGTATCTCGGTTATTTGAAGAATAACAGCTTAGGCTAAATAGAAGAAAAGTTGCTTAATTTTATTTGTACAGACATGGCGGACTCACAATTCCTTTATTTGAAATGATATCCGGACAGACGGACGGGCGGATAGACCAATGACCAAAAATTGTACCATTAGTCTTAGAATGTCATAATTCCGTCCAGAAATGTCAAACTCTCACCATCGAAATTTTGGACCGAATGCATTACTTTCTCTTTAAGAGAGAAAGTAAAAACGATCCCCTGGACGTTTAAAAACATCACATCAACACCTCTATAGGTGCAATTCAATCTAAAAAAACCTACAAACATATATCTTACAACGTCAATCTAAAATCGAAAAATTTCTTCACCAAATATCATACCCAAGTTCAGCAACAAGAAGAAGCTTGGAACAACATATTAATGCTGTTATAATTACAAAAATAAACCGCTTATTTTGGGGAAATATGGTTTATATTCTATTACTTGCAATAATTGTGAAGGACTTTACATAAGTCAAACAGTACGTAAATTGAAAATACACGAATCCAAGAACACAAATCCATCCAAGACCAATACTTTACAAACACAACCTTCAAACAGGACACACAATTAACTTTCAAAACATTAAAATCTTACATGAGATAGAAAAAGGCCGAAAATAGACCTGTTGGAACAAGTGGAGATTGAAAAACATAAACATGGTAGAACCTTCTATTAAATGGACAAGTAAACTTTGATAATAATATATAATAAAATAATCCCTATGCGCCATTTTATTTAAAATGAACAATACATTTTTTAATTTGATTTTATATAAGGTTCTGCTTATTGAACACCAGATGTCCATTGTATATTTAGATTCCATTTCTCGATTTGAGAACCAGTTTACTTATATAATTTTAACATGTGTATCTTTGACCGTGTGAAGTTTATTTAGTGTGATTGTCCTTTTTAAACCCCCAACTTGCATATCTCATTAGTGATCATTTTCTTCCAATTTTATTATGGGATTTTTAAGGGTTTGAAAACATTTATACTCTACTCAATTTCTGCAAATAGAGATAATGCAACTTTTGTTTAAAATATTCGTCACCATGATTAACTTAATTCATTTCGTAAAAACAATACCATAATATGATCTTCAATTTTTGTTAACACATGTTTATGACTATTTCTTATATTTTTTGAACTTGCAAGTGTAGATATAATATATATTTAGAGTATAAATAAAATTGTTAACTTCTTTTTAAACCGGTTTTGATCAGTCGATCATAAGTCTTTGTCTAAAAATGATAACGAGGGAAGAATTTTTTTACGTCAAACAAGATTAAAAATAAATATTAAATTCGTTACATGAAACTTACCGTCAAAAGGAGTCCTAAGCGACCAGTTAATCACAATTAATAAGTACAAACAACTTTATGAAATAAAACTTAAAAAGATCGTGTATAAATATATTAAAAAAAATATAAGTTGGCGGTATAAAAAGAACAATCACACTAAATAAACGTCACAAGATCAAAAATGTATAAATAAACTGGTTTTCAAATCGAGAAATGGAATCTAAAAATACAACGAACATCTGGTGTTCCACAAGCAGAACCTTATATAAAATCAAATTTATAAATGTATTTTTCATTTTAAATTAAATAGCGTATAGGGGTTATTGTCAAAATTAACTTGTTCGTTTAATAGAAGGTTTCTACCATGTTTATGTTTTCCAATCTCCATTTGTTCTAAAAGGTCCATTTTTCGGCCTTTTTCTAGCTCATGTAAGATTCTAATGTTTTGAAAGTTAATAAAGTTAATTGTGTGCCCTGTTTGAAGGTTGTGATTGTAGAGTATGGGGCTTGGTTGGATTTGTGTTTTTAGATTCGTGTAGTCATTTTACGCCCTGTTTAACCCATGTAAAGCCATTCACAGTTGTTGCAAGTAATATAATGTATACCATTTTTCTCCAAAATAGAGGGTTTATTTTTGTAATTGGACAGAATATTATGTTTCTTTTTGTTTCTGAAAGCAGGTATGATATTTGGTGAAGATATTTTTCGATTGACGTTGTAAGATCTACGTTTGTAGGTTTTTTAGGTTGAGTTGTATCTATAGAGCTGATGATTTGATGTTGTTGAATGTACGGGGTATCGCTTTTTAATGGCTGTTCTGTAATTCATTTGTGAAGAATAATTTTAATGCTAAAGCCGTTATTTTGTGCAAGGTTGAATACGTAATTAAGTTTTTTCTTTTTCGATTCTGGAGAAAGTGGGTAATTGACGGTACGGTTGGTAAAAGCACGGAAATCGGAGATTTTTTGAGAAAGGGCATGTGAGGAATTGAAAGTGATCATGCATGGGATGTATGTAGGCTTTCTGTAAATTTAAAATGTTCGAAGGTTATTTGTGTTAGTTATGGTTCGATCCAAGAAGTTAATCTTTTTAGCCTGTTCAATTTCTATAGTACAGTTGAGATTGTTGTCTATATGACTAACATACATTTCACTTTTAACTATAGCTATTCAAATGGTTTTGACATTTAACAATGATACAGATAACATGGGTTACCCATGGCTTCTAACCTATCAGGCCTTTTATCAGACTTATATGTTGATCGTTTAGAGGATACACTCTTTAACACTACCAATATTATTTTACTGCAGATACGTTCATGATATCTTTATTATTTTTGATGCAACGGATTCCCAACTCATGCCATTACATAAGTTAATAATTTAGGCAATACACATAGAAAAGAATTCAACAATATAATAAACTTTTAGATATTACCATAACCAAAGATAATAATAACCAAAAACATCTCTTTAAGATTTTTGGGAAACCTACTGCCACAGGTGTCATTATTCCCAAACACACTCACTGTAAAAACGAATATTATTTATCAATTGAAGTTCAAGCCTCCGTTTTTGAAGAAATTTGTTGACGACATAATCACGGCACACATATATTCCATAAGGAATTTAAAAATGCAATAATACACATTGAGAATAAGTGTAAATAATATTTTTTATAGAGGAGTTGAGGAGTTTCACTGATCTATCTAAAGGAAATGCCATTTTTACAATAAACGTCTAACAACTCCTAATCGTTGCTAATTTGGCCAAATGTATGTTTAATAAAATCACCCATAAACACGACAAGGAATTCAAAAACGTAATAGTATGCAGAGAGGTCTATTTAAAAATAGTGTAAATTAGGCAGTATTTAGAATAAATAGAACCTTTGTATCTCTTGTAAAAAATGTCAAATAAATCCTAAACGGTGTGACTTTCGCCAAATATAATAAAATCGACCATAAGCTCGATAAAGAATTGAAAAAGTGCATTTACAAAACTGAAGTCGCATAGTGTCTTTAAAAAATGGAACACCTGTGTATATTAGAATAATGTTATCTCACACAGGAGTCAAAGTACTGTAAAAGTTACAGTAATTAGAACCATTTTTATGTTGAGGAAATGTAATTTTTTGCTAGAAAAGTGTCCAATAACTCCTAAATGGTGCGACTTTGGCCAAATATATGTAACAAAATCCATAATAAATTCAATAAGGAATTCAAATGCGATAATATGCGGGGTTCCAGTATAAAACTGAAGTTGTTGAGCATCTAGCAAAAATGGGTCACCCTGCTTATATGAAAATATTTCTAGAAGAGGGAAGAACTGAAACCGTTGTAAACTGAACTGAAACTTGTGATCTGAAACCATTTAAAACTTTTGCCTAAAATGATTCGAAATAGCAACATTGGTGACCACTATGGATAGACCTCCAAAGCCTCCAAAAAATGCCATTTATTTAGTTCTAGAATAGCTTAATTCATCCAGATACATTCAAAGTTCACCAACAAACTTTTTGTAATACTCTCTCTTATACCTTTAGAGAAGTGAAACGTGTGAGAATTTAATTAGAACTATAAAAACTTCCAGCTCATCACAGGAAACCGCAGCAATGGATGAATGACAACGTAAGAAAGCCAAGTAAGTGCAAATCTATTGTGCAGTCAAAGTTAATCACAATATGGGAAAAAAAGAATTGATGATTTCCAAATGCTCCACGACGTCAATAAAGTAGAAACATTCCTGTGCAGTGCCTGTTCTTTTCGGGTCCGAAAGAGCCTGTCGACAAATATTTTTTCCACCTTAATTATACTTTAACTTTGAAAATTTCCATATTAAATGGAAATTAATTAAGGTCTGGCAATAAATTCGGCCCAGTAGTTGAAAAACAACAACGAAGGCAGTTCTTAAACTCCCCCCGCTGATGCGGAGGAGCTACGGCGCCCCGTTGCCTTGAAGAAAAATAAAACTAAAGTCGCACCTCATTAATGCAGCTTTTTATCGGTACCGCTTTTCCCTACCTAAAACTAGACCCCGTAAAAACGGCATAAACAGCCATGGAATTAACACTTTTAATATTCCCAGTTTTAGAGTACCATTCTCTACAGCCCGCTTACTCAGGCAGTGTTAAAAAACCAATTTAGTTTGTAGACGCGAAACCTAGAGGTCGCTAAAGCAAATAATGCGAACTACTTATTCATTAAACTCTTAAACTAAGCCGTTGAATTACAATTTTAGCACTAATGAATGCGTCACTTTACTGATGGTGCACCACGCGGGTGTACCACCTCTAATGGAGTTACTTTTTAATAACTTTAAAACTTCTTTTCCTCTGTTCGGATATGGGCCATGTGACGAACACTTCAAAAACTCTGTAACGCAATAGAGAGCCCTATTTCACTCGAAGTTTTACTTTGTTATTAAAGGGATTTATTGGATTTCTTTTCCAGAGAAGTGGGTGGGTTTGTGTAAACATAAAAGTTGGTACACGAACTGCACTTTGAAAGTTGTTCTTTTCTCATTGTTAGATTTTCTGTAACCCAAAGCACTTGAAATCGAAATAAAAAAAAATGTTTTAAAATCAATGAAAGCAGTTCGATCAAGATGCTTACAACGTCTTCTTATTGTGGATCTGACCTTCTCCTGTGGAGTAAGATATTTATTACAGCCTTTTATTTAACTTTACCAGCACCTTTGTGCATGTGTAATGTGCATGTGTATGTCATTGGAAAACCGTCGAAAATGTATACAGATTATATTTCAAAGGTTAAAAGTAAACGTCAAAATGCAATGAGGAGTGTATACTATAGTCGACAAAGTACAAAAGATCTATGAACACCCTTAAAGATAAAAATAAATAGAAACTTATGACGAAAGAAAACCACTTTTTTCTATTATTATACTTATTCTCCGCCATAACTTGGTTGAGAATAGACAATCTTTGACCAAATAACGTGAGTGAAGAAACATAAATTCCAACAAATCAAGTGAATTTTTCATAACAGGTGAGGTGATAAAGCAGTTTCAATTATCAACAGCAATTTATACGTTGAATGAAAAAGGCGAGACCAATAGGAAACGTTAGAAAAAATGTACAGAAAAAATATAAAAAAATGTTTTTACGCCATTGCGAAAAATGCCGGAAAGTCCAGAATTCTGCGTTTTTTTAAGCTATAGATTATTTGATTATAATTTTTGTGTTTTTTGCTCCCTTGGGAAATTTTGCCTGATTCCAATGTTATCAAGTGTGTTGAGTCAGAATCCGGAGCGAAAAAAATTCCATAAAGTTAGTTGAAATAGAAAAAACAAGAAATGTGAGAATTGCATGTTTATTTATTTTTGTTGTGAAATATTCTTATTTGTAATTAATTTGACCTTTTTAAAAGCTTAATTGAATTTAAATCAAAAGACAAGTATAGATGTCAGTGTGCAGTTTCTTCCTTTTATACTACTATTATTCTGGAGCTGTGTCCTGCTGCAGTGTTCAACAAAAAGTCACCAGCATCTTCTCATTCCATTTACCACTATACCCTTTCTCCATTTCGGCAATATCCTGATGGAAGCATTGAATGGCAGGAAAATTCAAATGGGGGGCATAAAATGAATGATTTTTAGCGGCATATTGCAACCTAGCTCCTTATACGAGAAAATTAATGCTTCAATAATCGTTTTGTAGTTTCTTGATGTATTGTTGCCCAAAAAATTGTGGCACGATTTCAAAAGCAGTCCAAGCTATTTTTTCCATTTCGTTGAAACATTCTTTGAAGGTAGAATCCTTGAAATGGGTCCAGAACTGAGGCGCGACAAAAATCCTCTCTTTAATCTTAGCATCGCCCAATTTATTGAACTTTTGTTTATAGTAAGTACAAAAAAACCTTTTCTTTCCTTGTCCATTGCTGTAAGAAAGTTTAATAAGGCCTAACTTGATGTGAAGGGGTGAGACTAGGAATTTGTTTTTTCTACCAAAGAGGGATTGACAATGTTCTTTTAACCAATGTTATATTGGTGCGTTCTGGCCATTTTTTCACCACGTAGTGGTCCCATCGTTTTTTGCTGTCCCGCTCACACAAAAAGTAGCAGAACATATTGTAACCTCCTTGGAGCCCAGTGAGCATGCTGTTACTTTAAGCATTACTTACTTTAAGCATGCTGTTACTTCCTCTGCGCCAGTGGGGAGATTTAGTTTTGTGTGCCAATTGAATATCATTGAACATCGCTGCAAAATGCAAGATTCTCTTCCATTGAGAGAAAGTGCAGTACGGCAGACTTTCGTTTTCTACAGAAAGGTATCCTCACACCATCTTCTGAGAGGTTCCAGGGGGAGATATTGTTGTGGTTTGTACCACAACAAAGCAATTGAGCTTTGTATTTTGGGAGGTCTAAATCAGGAACAAGATCATTCAAACGGCTCTGATTCAAACGCCTTCTTCCTTCGAACGAGATTTTCTGTTGGACTGGTATGTGACATCACCACACATAACAGAAACAGATAGGATCGTTTTTACACTGACGCGACACACCTATTAACTTTAACGCAACAGGTATGAAAATAGACTCTGGTTTACACCAAAATGGAAATACGACTGGAGCGCAAAATGATGGGCTACACAGCTTACAGCTAGGCTTACGAGACATGGCCTTGATCTTTGAAAGGAGTAGAGATGTTGGATAGGTGCGTTCGCTACCCTCCGAAGGGATCAGCACATATTATTACCTGCAAGAGCCAAATCTGTTGATCTGTGCCAGCGCTTAACTTCTGCCTAGCAAATGTTTTCTTTTAGCATAATTTCTTTCATCAGTAATATATTTTAGCATAATTCCCCGAAAAAGTTATTCCTGCTCTCACAGTTTTTTCTTGTTAAAATAAAAAAAAAACCCAATTGTACAACAAAAAGAGAGAAGGAGAAGGAGAGAAGGGGTGAAATTGGGTGGGGATGGAATATCAGCATTGTGATTTGAAAAAATTCAAATCCCGTTCGAGAACACTATTTTTCTTCGTTCAATTCCTTTAAAAACTGCAGTTAATCGGCTAAATGTAAATAAATATAAGATCATGAAGTGTCGTAACGCGGGTTCGATCATTATTTCAACGGTGGCCGGAATAGTGATAAGTTCGCATCGTTTGCAAAGAAACTAGAAAAACAGCTTCATTTACTTGCGGTTTTCCAATCACGCAGAAAATTGCTCATCCTCAGGAGCCGTTAAGTAAAATGAGCCAGCTTCAAAGGGCTTCGTTAATTAAAATATTGATATATCCAGCAAAAGCGAATAAATAGGTTTGATATCAAACTCGCAGAAATACTCGAAAAGAACGCCGCTCTTCTCGAGTGAACGATTAATTTAGAGCTCCTCCGAACGAGATTTTAAAAGCATTTGTTCCGGGCTAACTCTGTTCCGTTGTTTATGTGCAGTTTTTTGTCAGTCGTTTGGCCGTCTGGCGATTCCAGTTTGCGATCCACTTCCGGGCGCAGTATATTTATAGATAATGTCAAAAAAAGCTGGCTTCCGTTCTGTGCGGGTTTGTTTTGTTACGTTACTGTAGCGACGCAACACTAGAAAGAGAGAAGCTTTTGCTTCGGTTTTATAGGTTTTGTGTAGTTTCAAATACATGCTTTGTTACTCAAATGTGAATTATGGAAATGCTAAACTTGTTGGGCTTAATGGACTTTTATGGTAACTAGCTTTATTATTTAACCAGCTGAATTAACTGTAGGTAATAGTTTAATATTTGAAAATTACATTAATAAAACAAACTTTAAATCAATCAGTTGAAAATACGTAGAGCACCATTATTAAAGTGAGTCCATAAATCACATTGCATCAGTTAAACAAAAGAATTTTAAAATTATTGATAGAAAAACAAATTTTACAGTATAACATAAATATGCAATATTTAAAACAATATATTTTCAAAGATCATGCATTAATGAGTTATTATGGATAAAAGACTCTTCGTGCCATCATATATCCGAATTGAATTATCATAATATTGACATTTTTCGATACCTTCCTTACTTTGCTTGGCAGTAACGTCTACTTTTCGTTATTTACGATTCACGTATATCAATACTTCAATATTATTCAAACTAGAAGTTTGTTTAGGTTAAGATCCGGGATATATAATATAAACCATTATAAATTATTTCACTTCAAAGCTCTTGACTTTGTGGGAATATTCTTAATTTGCCATCTAGTGTCTGTTTCTTCTATCGTCTTTTCAGAAACTCTGCCATTGATTTTCTAATCTTCCATCTATTGCCATCAATGGTTGGGTTTTGATATACAGCAATGTATTAATTTTGAACCTGTATTTTAGAATTAAGTTTTAAAGTACGAGGGATATTCCCATTCAGTCACACTTATACGTATGCGCAAGCGCAAATACTAAAATGTTTATTAATCTTTGTCATCTCCAACGTGCTGTTTTTGAAATTAACATTCGATACTTCTTTGTTCACATCAACTCAACCTCCTAATAACGCAATTAAATTCTTAAATTTTTACAACAAAGTAATTACTAAAAAAATGTTTTCCAAGTACACAACTTACACGTTGGTAATTGCTATAAAAGGAATGCTGAAGTCCGCTAAATTGATGAAATCGGCGCTAAAGACAACTTAGCGCGAATGGATTACCACAGTTCTTGGTTTTAATTAAACGTAATTCTTCTCAGAAGCGGTGCTATTGGTTTTCCTTTATAAGGAAAGTTGAAAATATTAGTCCGTATAGTGGTCGATATAAAAAAAGGCTATAGTAAATATTCTTCTTGTGAGAAAATATTATATGTTGTAGTGTTACATGTAAATTGAACGTATTTATAGGTATTATTATTTTCTGTTGTGACGATTTCTATTTTTCACGAAGACAAACGTAACAGAACCGTACGGTACCGTCCCTAGGGGCGCACTGAGTTAAAAATAAGAACTCTTATACTAGTGACAGTTACCTGGTTAAAAATTATCCCCTAGATTCCACAACCATAAATCGACAAGAGTGCAACGGAAATATTTTATTTAAAAGTACAAATATTGTTCAAAATACACACACGTACATTTCAAACAGTCAAAAAAACCGTCGAAAGAGCAAAACCTGTTTCTCCGCTCCTGAAAATTTCAAGAATAAATCAAAATTAAAACTTAAAAACACATTCTGGCCGCTCAGTAAACTCTCCTAACCTCAATTCCGACGTCAAACTGAAAAAAACCGATTCTGTCCAGTTCCTGTTTTAAAATGCCCGAAGAAGGAAGGCCACAATTTTACACCATTTAAGGTAAAATTAAATCCTGTTCCTCTTCATTTTCGGACTTCGAACGGATAGTAATGGAAAACACGCTGTATACAAAATTGCTCGTTCCCAATTGAAAGATAGTATACCCACATACAGATTATTAATTTCACTAAGAAACGCAATCTAATATTTCACGACTACTAGATTAGAAATTTTTGAAAATACTGCTTACTAAAAATCGGTACGGCAGATTTTTAAAGAAACTGTGTATAGCTCAAGTAATTTTAGGTGCTATAAGACCTTAATAAAATTTGATTTCAGTGAAGAATAAAAAAATGCAATAACATGCCGGGTGTTCTATTTAGAAAAATGAAGTTATGTGCTGTTTTGGATAAATGGAATGCCCTATATATCAGACAATATTTTAAGGTCGGAGAGTGCTTTGTTAGTAACAACTACAGTCCATCGACGCACTATTGGACCACGTTGTGTACTAACAACTATCTAAATTTTAAACAAGAACTTTATTTATTAGGATTTGGGTAATACTTTAAGTAAATGTAAATTCTTAAACATTTATTTCAAGATTAAGATTTTAGCTGAGTGACGTTCTAGCGCAGCTATAAAACGTAGTGCAATGCAAATAAGGCGTCTCAAATGGCAATGTCCAATATCTTCCTTACTATTAGCTGTAGAAAAGAAAGGTTTCAAATGCAAGTAATTTAGTATTAAAATGAGTACATTTTAAAACTGGCAATTAAAATGAAACGACACGCAAGTATTTTTTAATTATCTACCCTGCATATTCTTGTAATTTTTACTCTAATTAGAAATTATGATTACTGAGGGCAGTGTTATGTTTTTAAATTTCTCTTGCGAAGCGGCTGAGTTATTTAACAAAATATTTAATCTTTTTGGGAAAACATCCTAAGAAAAAATTCGTCACTTCAGCTTTCTTATTGGTACCCAAGCAAAAAAAAAACTTTTTAAATATCACTATTTGGATACTGCTTTTGGTCTTGTGACTAACAAACGATGTTACTCATTTTTTTTAACATTCAATGACTGTTATCATTATAATTATTATGAAAAAACGCTCAAGCGATGAAACATTCGATTGGTTTTATTTAAACCGCTATCCGATTTAAATGAAAAAAAAATTAATTTACATCACGTTGTTGTTTAACGAAAGACGTAGAAGGTCGTATGAATCAATTAATTTTAGTTACTGAACATTTGAATGCATTCATCTGTGCATTTAAAACAGAATTAAAATGCACCGGTTTGAAGGGTGAACGACTCGTAATTTCATCGGGTATTTACTAATTAAGCATTGAAAAACGAAAGCCTTTCATTAGCTAAATGTAATTAAGATCATCCCGTTCCTTCGTCACATGCACCTTCGAACGTAACCTGAAACTTAGTGTCAGAACAACATAGTTACTAAATCGAAGAAGAGTATGTATTTATTAGATATTATTCTTTAGATCAATTACTTGTGTTACCGATTGATTTTTGTAGTTTTATCCTCAAAGGTCATAGTGATCAAAAGTTCAATGTACTACACGGATTGTTCACACAATATACTCAAATGTAGGCCTATATTGCGGGTCTTCGCGGCCGGTGTTCATACTTTTTGCCTTTTGGGTGAACGCCGCGTCGGTGAAGAAATCCTCCGTTGACGTTTCGCCGCTCACTACAGACTGATGATAGATTGGTTTGTTCTAAAGATGCCGCCTGTAATGAACATCGAAACGTTAACGGAGAGTGGGCGGTGTGGGCGTTAACGGGACAGGTCAAGTTAATGACGTATTTCCAGGCGTGATGTGGGGGGTACCATATATCTCTATTGAGGTTATTAGTGTGTTTATAGATTTCTATTGCTTCTAGGATTTTTCTAGGGCAACAGTGGGATACGCGAGCTAGGATTTTGGTTTCGTTAAAACGATTTTGTGTCCTGTTTCAAGCCTATGCTCAGCAAGTGCAGATTCAGCTATACATTTCAACCTAGTGCAGCGTTCGTGCTCAGTTACACGCGCGTTGACAGGTCGTTTCGTTTCACCAATATATACTTTTCCGTACGAACAAGGAACACGGTGCACGCCATTGCATTTCAGTGGCAAAGGAGGATTCATCTCGTTCCCGCTTTCGCAGATTTATTTCCAAACCCACAAGGGCCAGACCTCCCATCTGACCATCTTCATTACCAACACGACTGTAAATGAAACGTTTCCCAATCGCTGGATAGGGAGAAGAAGGCCTATTGAATGACTTTCCAGACCTAACGTCTTTAGACTTCTTTTTATGGGGGTACCTCAAAAGTAAGGTATACTTTAACACACCCAATAATAATCTGAATGATTTAAAGTGCAGAATCCGAATGGAAGTGTGGCTTATGACACCAGAAGTAATTGATAATGTGCAAAGATAATTTATAGCTCGTATGAGATACTGTCAAATTGCAAATGGAGCTCATTTTGAATATTTGATTTAGTTCATTGTGTTATTTTTAATTTAATAAATTTCAGTGCAGTTTTACTCAAAAAGTTTCTTATGCAACCTACCTTGGTTTTCGCATGCCTGTATGTAGAAAAAGAGTTCTTTCAAAATCAGCAATAAAAAATGGGGTTCCCAAAATGACGTCACCATTGTTACGAAAATGGTCCAAATAATTCAAAAACTATCACAAAAAGTAGCATTTAATAGAATTTGTTGGTACATCCATGCGAATTTTGAAACAAAATTTTGTATCAATTTTATAGAATTTATGTATTACTTTTCGAAAACTCTGTATTCTGAGATCACCGTTCAAACTCAATAGATATACTTAAAAATTTTGAGTGCGAACGCTTAAGAACAAATTCAAGGACAAACAAGTTTGTATTTCAGCCAGATGAGGTCACGCGGTTATGACCTGTCATTGAAGCTATACACATTTCAAAGGAAACAATCATTAGTGAAGGTAATAAAAGTAATGTTGTATCGTATATCCGCGGGAATATCGCACTGTTATATAAATTATATGGAGAGCTAGCAAGTAAGGATTGTATATATGATTACCCGCTAATCCTTGGCCTTTTGGCTTAGCAAGTTTTTTTACTGTCTTTTCATTCGTGAACTCTTCCATAGGAATAATGACTAATTTCTTTAACATTATTAGTAGTAGTATTATTATGCTAGGTGTAAACCCGTGACGTTTTTCATTATCTCGATTTTATATTTTCTTTCCAATCTCTATTACCATTTGATATTTTCCATACCCTTACTTTGGCACTATATCACTCGGTTAAATGCTTTTGCAACGGATATCACACACCTGCTACTTCACACATTGCCAGAATTGGAATCATACAGCCCAAGCAAAAGATTTAATTTGCTGCATTGGTTAATCGGGTTGCTCATCCTAACAAAATGTAATCTAGTAGGTAGTTACAACTTTTAATTACTTCTGTTGTATAGTAATTTCATTGCTATTTTTAATACTAATTTCAGTCTACTATTTAAAGATGAGAAAATGCGAATATACTTTATAAAAAAATTAAATACTGATATGTTGTGTTTAAATAATCTTTGATACTTGAATAAAATGTGAATACATTTGGTGTATTTGCCACTCAGGGGCAAAAACGCTAAAGAGATGAAAAATTCGGCCGTTTTTTAAAATCGTTGCGTTCTTGTTCAAACGAAAGGCATAAAGACGTTATTTGTGGATTCTAAAAAAAAAGAATTGGAAGGCAGAAGAAAGGCACAAAGGAATTAAAATTGCAACAGTCTGACGGCGAGTGCATTCGTAATAAATATTCGTAATTACATCAGGAATTTAGCAATTAAACATTGACAAATGGAAGCTTTTGATTAAATGTAATTGAGATACATTAAATTTGCATTTATTAATTACTGTAGCAATTTACTGCATTATGGAAAAAAAATCTTAGATACCATCTTTTATGTTAAACAGTTTCCAGATGGTATCTTGCACATTTCTGAAAGTTGTTAGATTAAGATATTAAATTTGTTCGTTTAATGAATAAATTTATACGTGGCGGTAGCTTTCGCACACTCTTTCTTTTTGGTGTCTAAATTAACGCGCTCTTTCTACCAATTCTCACTCAATAAATGTCATAAAGCATGTCATATTATACATCTGGTCCCCGAGATCATATAACGACTAAAAGAACTACTTTTCTTGGGAAAAATAAACAACCCGATCAGTCGACTATCAAATATTTATTTATTTATTTCCTATATGACACAGTATTGGACGAATTAATTAAACGTTATACAAACAAAAAATAGGAAATACATTAATGTTTCCAAAATTAAAACTGAATAGAACCTTTTTTTACAGAATTATAGTTTCCGAATTTAGAATCGGGATTATATTTATTGTGCACTAAGATCCCTTTTTGTTTCATCGTTATCAATATTGAAAAACTACGATATGAAATGTAAGCGAATTATTTCTTTGATGAATGATGACCGTTGATATTAATTTACAGAAAAAATACAGATGGTTTTTCTAAAGTTCCCTTGCTAGGATGTCAAAAGGATGTTAAGTGGACATTTTCGTAGTATTTTTTGTGCGGAATATGACACTGGGAACTAACAATTGAGCATTGGGGTTTTTGAGTTATTGGTAAAAATAACATGTTTTACATTACCTTTTGTATATTACTTATAACACCTTGTAGATATATTTTGGAAAAATAGTCCTCTATATTTTTCGAAAATGTAAAAATATTGGACAAATAATTCTTTAAACACTGTTATCCTAATATTGAAAATAACTTTGATGATTGTTACTAATCATCAAAGATACGACTTTTATGGCATTAGTATATAAGAATACTTATTACTTCGATACTATTATTTCGCATATAGGTGTAAGTGGTAAATTGGGCACTATTGTTACTATATTACACCTACCACTTCAGTTAGATAGATGTTTTACGCCGGGGGCTCCATATAGGGTGTTCTTTCAGCTTTTATTTCACAAAGAAATCTACTGCAGTTGTGCAGACTAAAGGAATAATTGAAAAAAAGAAAAAAATTATCTTAGGGTTTAGAAGATGTGAATATTTGGTGTGTGCAACAACACATTTTTTGTATTGAGAATTTTCGGAGTAATTCCATTGTTTCAGCCCAGCGTGAAATTCTGCGAATATTTGGTAATAACCAGACATAACAGACACAATCTAAAAAGATGACGATGGATGAATTCACTAAAATCACAACGCAATAAATGCGTTGCTTTACGTACGAACGATTCATGTTTTAGCAGCGAACTGTAAACATACATCTAGAGCGCGAAACGGCTCCAGCATGCGGTTTTTTACTGGACACCGCATCGGAAATGGCCTTATACTTGCGTATAGGCAACTCAACGTACGTTCATGTCGTTACTCTATTTTGGGCCCTTTATTTATTTTCGGCAGACTTGAGCGCAACTCAAGTTGTTTTGGACGTTTGCGTATTTTTAACAGTTACTATTTTTCTAATTTCGACCATTGTACCGTCAAAGGGAAGCTACGAATTAGAAAATCCGAATTTCCAGAATGGTGCAGTAGCGAAGGACAAGAATTTATAAAGTACGACCAAAAACACCTTTCCCGAGAAGTTTTTGGAAAGCCTTAAATTAATCACCATTACAAATATATTGTTTAATCGTATAGAAGAATAATATATATATACATATATATATATATATATATATAATATTATATATATTTTAGTAAATAAGCGCAACCATTCCCATCATCAGTCTGAAGAATATAAAACGTTCAAACAAAATTTGAAGAGACGTTTGTAGTTAATATACGTAATGATGAAAATAGTTGATACTTACCAAGTGGTGACCAAAAGATTTGACAAACTTAACGCAGTTGGATACTGAAATTTTTTTTTTGTCAAGACAAATATCACCTTCGAGACGATATTCGAATCAGTGTCTCCCGCTTTCCGGGCGGACAATATATAAGTTTAACTAAAACCTAGAACATTGCATTTTAACGCCTGTTAGGTAAAAACATTTAGTTAGAGTTCCGAGTGGGGTGGAAGAACTTAATTAACCATTCTTTCTATGTGTTTTACAATTAAAATACACCAGCTTTTCAACAAAACTCCTCTCTATGACAGTGTAATCAGACGATGGACGATACCTCGCGTTGATGGTAATTGCGCGACCAGTTTCATTCGGCACATTGACTTTCAGTCATTTTCCAACTTCAGTCTATGTCAAAGCATGCCGTATTGCAGTTGGCACCAGTTTTATCCGATAAAAAGAATATTGTTCTAAAATCGATGCGAGACAAGGCCTCCATACCGCACAAGAAACACAAAATTAAGGGCGTCCATTACCGGGGAGCTTGTAGCCATAGTTACTGCGGATCTAATGTCCTCCTGCAACAGGATTGTTTTGCATCGCCGGTATTAAATTAGTCGTACGAGATAATTCCGACCCTGTTTTATATGCGAAAAACGAATACCCGTCGACTGGCGCTAGTTCAGACTATGGGCTGCAGCGGATCAGGTAGGGTAGAATGGGGACGAGTAAAAAGACACCCTGAAATGGCGGCAGTCCCTGTTTCACTAATTAAATGCCGACTCCAAACCGTACGACTGCCGTCTTCCCCGTTGTTTTGTCCCACCCACGATAAGAACTGTTTATATTAATGGGGTACGTTAAGGAAATGATCTACGGATGCAAGGAATGGTATTCATGTGAAGCAGCAACTCGTCTCTGTTCCCCCGTTGTACACTTTAAAGGGATTTATACGAATAGTCTAAGAAAACGGGTTAAAGGTTCCAATCACATATTTTAATTGAAAAGGTGCCGTTAATATTAACCGTCTTACTGTTATATCTGTTTTGACATAGTCCTAAATTATACACATATTAATTCATAATAAATAATAAATAAAAAATCACATATTTTAATTGAAAAAGTGCCGTTAATATTAACCGTGTTACTGTTATATCTATTTTGACATAGTCCTAAATTATACACATATTAATAAATTACTGTACACCAAATTATTACTTTTTTTCTACTGAAAATATAAGCACTAAAGGCTACGAACCCGTGCTACATACGGGATACAAAGCAGCACTTTGTAATAATATACTCCACTACCGCAATGTATTGAGTGTTTTTTTCACTAATTCAATTTTGAACAATTATTTTGAAAATAAAAAATTGGCAAATTCGATGAATTCATGGATTTGCAGCGTCATTCGAAGCTACAAATGGAGACTACATTTGATGAGTCCTACTCTATTTTTCCTGTAGACCCCATTATAGGAAAAATATTATAGGAACGACAGGATGAATAACTAAATTTCAGTATTACCATCTAATTGTAAGTTATAAGAATGGCTCGACTAGAAAGCCATTTATGTTGCTCTAAATACTATTAAAATTGTGTTGGTTTAAAATTTTGATATTCTTGTTAATTTACGTCGACTCTCAAAGTAGATATTGTATAAGCATCGACCACAAGAACTTCTCGCACGCCAGGGTTACATGCATGCTCGCAGTTAGGTGGTAGGTGGTAGTTGAGGTTAGATGAGGGAATTTCGTAGTTAAGTCGTAAGGCGCTCGTCCTAAGACATTCCGGTATTATACAGTCGTTTCCTTGAAGCGCCGCTCCCATCTCCTACGACTCCAGAGCCTGATAAATATGGCCGTCGACCTAACGCCAAGTCGTTATCCTAAATCATCCCTGTGGGGTCGCGAAGCGGACTTCTGTAATTTGTGGTGCCGTGAAAATCCGCCCGATTAAAAATAGATAGTGGAAAAGTAAATTTGAGCGATTAAGGAAAATAAATTTTAAAACTTTTTTTAACGACGTCGCCTTGCAAGAATGGATTAAAAGAAACGGTCGGTACATTTCGCTTAACTCATTATTTCGAAGAAGCATTAAATGTTAATTTTAAATTGAAGCTTATGAAATGGTTTAGTTAGTTTCCTTAAGTTAACAATGAGAATGAAATATTAATAAGAAACAATCGAATAATTAAAATACCAATTTTTTCAGCGCTTGAAAACATCATTGTGTGTAATATGTCAGTATTTAATGACCATTATTTCAAGCAAACATCTTTCCGTTTCGCATCATATGTGTCCATTTGTTTAAATTTAAGGCCTATCTATAGAAATTAAACGACTAAGGATGTCTTTGATATCGTTGGCTTAAAAACTCGAGCAACCGTGTGGTTCAACAAAATGACCCTAATAAAAAACACAAAATTTCCTCTTTGAATGTGAATTTATAAAGTTTATTTTTAGAGAATGGTTCAGCGATGGAAGTTCGAAGAGCGTGAGTACAAATTGCGAAATCACACATCGTTAACTATAAAATTTACGGCATTACAATGTTATAATATAACCAGAAGACTGAACAATACCTTTAAGTGCAAGTACATCAACGATTAGTAGTAGTAGTGTAGTAGACATTAATAACACAGCTAAACAGCGGTTCTGTTTTATTAAACTATATTATAGTTTTTTTACCTGATTCTCAATGTATTTTCCTCGCTGATTTTTAATTAAAAGTTCTTTTTTCCAATAACAGCTCTAGTTTTTCAGCTATGAACAGGAGCGATTTTCACAAAAAATATATCAATTTTAAGCTACAACCTTTTATTACACTAGGCTAATTTGAATAAAATTTTCTTTTGCAAGATTTTCTTGCATGAGTCGACTCAGAAGCACTACTTTGAATGTTCCAACAGTAGTCAGCCATCACACATATATATGCACTCCAGTAACCTTGGTATCGCTCTTCCATAGTGCGAATGTCTTGATGGAAGTTCTCCTTGCTCCTCACTTAAATCACCAAGTTCTTCAGGAAAACGGTCTAAGTGGCTGAAGAGGAAATGCAGCTTAATGCTAATGTTGCATCCAAGGCGCTGGACATGTAGCATTAGTTGCTCAATGTGTTGAGAGTAGTTGGCAGACTTTTTATTTCCTAAGAAATATTTCACTGCCCAAACAAATTCATTCCACGCATATTTTTCAACATTTGTCATGCAATTAGGGAAATTCGGATCATTTATTAATTTTCTGACCTAAGGGCCATCAAAAATACCAGCTGTTCTCTTTTCAGTACTCGGTATTGGAAAGTTCTCGTGATGGACTTCCCCGTCTTTGTTGAGAGCTTGTACGTACTGCTTCATAAGCCCTAATTTAATATGAAAAGGGGGCAATATTATACGGTCTCTGGACACTAGTGGGTCATTTATTACATTCAGCCTGCCCGGAACTGGAGTCTCCCTCAAAGGCCAATCTTTCTTAGGCCAGTGCTCAGCTTTAACTCTGCTGTATGGGCTGTATGAGCCTAAGCATATAAAACAGGGATGTTCCATATAACCATCTTGCTGACCCAAGAGGAAGTTCACCATTTTGTGGTCTACGCATATAACCCAATTATGTTTTGCGTACTTTATTTTCTCCATTACTAAGGAAATCGTGCGGTATTCTTCTTTAACTTTGGTTGAATGTGCAATAGGCAAAGGACCCAGTTTATTGCCATTGTGCAAGATTGCAGATTTAAGACTGCGTTTTGATGAATCTATAAATAAACCCCAATCATTTGAATCATAGTTTTGTAATCCCATTGCAGTCATTAAACCAGGAATATCGCTGCAACACACAAAATCATCCTGTTTAGAAAAGA
>JAWQRJ010000522.1:0-20312 GCA_033557515.1 Diorygopyx duplodentatus | reverse complement strand
ACAGAAGGAATATGACAAGGAGAAATTATGAGCCGCACGGGAATGAGGAAATGAGAGAAAAAGCAGGGGAAAAGAAACGAGCATGGAAGAAGTACCTGGCTAACAAAAGGACGCAGAACCACATATCCGCTATTAAACAAATAATCAGTAAAGCAAAAAAACACCGGAGAAAAGTATACCTGGCATTTATAGATTTAGAAAAGGCTTTTGATCCAGTAATAAAGAAAGAGATATGGAAGAGCTTGACAATTACAGGAGTAAATGGAAAACTAATAAGGACAATACAAAGCCTGTATAGGAACAGCCGGAACTACGTAAGGTGTAACAACATGAGGTCAAACATTTTCAAGACAACAGAAGGAATATGACAAGGAGAAATTATGAGCCGCACGCTGTTTATAACCTTGATGGACGACATCATAAGAAGCACCAAGCAAAGAACAAGCAAGCTGCACATCGGATATAGAAACATGCAGAGAATAGAGCTATGAGAAAGCGCTTTTGCCGACGACGTGGTACTCCTGGCAAGAAATGAAAGGGAAAATCTGAATGTATGGAACGAAAAACTGACAACAAAAGGTATGAAGCTGAACAAAGACAAGACAAAGGTGATGGTAATAACAGGAGAGAAGGAAACTATAAACATAAAGATTGACAATGTAAACATTGAACAATAGTGGAGGAAAGAGGAAAGCAGGACAAGGGTGTCAATGAAAGGATTGGAAGAGCCCGAATTGGGTCCGTTTTAATTACTGCGGATTAGCGGAAACGCACTGTATATAAATAGGTTCATAAATGTTTAAATTACCTTACATTCAGCAATTTTCTCTCCGGTATGCATACGCATATGGCCCTTCAAACAATCAGACTGGACGAAAGTCTTACCGCAAACACTGCAAACATGAGGTTTTGTCCCTGTATGTATCCGTAAGTGTATCGCCAATGTACCGGGGGCGGCAAAACTTTTATTGCAAACCTTACATTTGTAGGGTTTTTTCCCAGTGTGCGTAATGTTGTGTAGCTTCAAATGCCAACGTTGGGCGAAACGTTTACCGCAAACGCTGCACAAGTACGGCTTGTTTCCCGTATGCAACAGTTTGTGCCGTTCTAAGGCAGAAAAGAAACGGAATGTTTTATTGCAAATATCGCAAGTGTTGCATTGAGATTGAACGATGGGTGGGTCAGAATCGACCGGAGTAGGTTGAGATTTCTTGTGTTCAAGGTCTGGTTTGCTATTAGCGATCACAGTTGTTTCGTCACAAATATTTAAATAACTTCGTAAGTACTGCTCCGATTTTATTATTTGCTCTCTAAACGAATAAGCCCTCTTTATTTCATATAAACAATTGTAGCATATTTGCTCGGGTAATCCATCCCCTTTATGTACCTAAAATATTGTACCCGTAAACCACAAACTGTAAGAATTATTGTAAAAAATACATTTATGGAAGTACACAAAAACAGCATTTCTTTTGTATTTTCGGATACATTTTCTTCAAATATTGATTTTAATGGCAAATTCTGTATTAAACAAGCACGACAAATACTGCGAATATCCATTTTCGTCTATATATTTTTTAGGTTAAATTTCCTAACCTAAAAAAAATAAAACATTAGTTAGGGATATTTAACATTTTTCATAGTGACACGTAGTATAGAATTTTAAACATTTATTATGCATATATTCTCACTTCCTTAATTTAACGTTTAAAAAATGCCAATTACATTAAAAACTAAATTAAAATAATAATACGACAACGTTTTGCGTCTACCGTATGTGTAGAAGTTGGCATTACTTTTTTGTAAATGCCGTAGAGGTTATGTTGGTGTAAGCTATAAATGTTTATTTTGTAATCGTGAGACGGGATTTCTTTATTAATTAATTAACTTGTAAGTAAAATGTCGTCACCGTCAAATAGCGAATCAGAAAACGATCACCAACGCAGATCAAGATCGGCGAGTCCCAATGAGGATAAGTCACATTCAGGAAGGTCTAGAAGTCCTTCGGGATCACGTTCGGGCTCAGGTACCCCACAAAATAGATCAAGATCGAACACACCGGCATCGAATAAATCATGGACTTCTGAACGATCCAAAAAATCAGGTAAAATTCTTTTTGTCCAGTATAATATATTAAATATGTGCTCCATTTGATCTAACTTGTTTAAGTAGCACTTTATTATTTTAAAAAAGAATACCTTTGTCCCTTAAACCTTTATAATACAGTAAAGTAGCGCTCTGTGTAGCAGCAGGTAGCGGATCTCCGCGATCTGCATCTGGAGACTCCAATAAGTCAAGATCTAGAAGTAGATCTCGTAGTGGATCACCAAAGTCCGGTAGATCACGTAGCGGATCTCCCAAGTCTGGTAGATCACGTAGTGGATCCCCTAAATCGGGCAGATCGCGTAGCGGATCACCTAAATCAGTTAGATCGCGTAGCGGATCACCTAAATCAGTCAGATCGCGTAGCAGATCACCTAAATCGGGCAGATCACGTAGTGGATCTCCAAAATCTGGCGGATCACCTAAATCCGCTCGATCGCGTAGTGGCTCCCCCAAATCTGACAGATCGCATAGCGGATCGCCAAAGTCCGGCAGATCGCGCAGTGGGTCACCCAAGTCTCCCAGATCGCGCAGCGGATCCGCAAAATCCGTAAGATCACCGAGCGGTTCGCCAAAGTCCGTAAGATCACCGAGCGGTTCCCCAAAATCGGTCAGATCCAGAAGTGGAACGCCCAAATCAAGAACATCGGCGAGAAGTGGATCCGCGAAGTCGGGCGACTCGGGAAGATCGAGGAGCGGCTCGCGCGCCTCTCGAAGCAGATCGAGATCGAAGAGCGGATCGGCAAAGAGCAGAAGCAGATCGGGTAGTCGTGATTCTAACAGGTCGCGATCCAAGTCGGGCAGTCCTGTGTCTCATAGGTCTGGATCGGG
Organism: Diorygopyx duplodentatus; assembly: GCA_033557515.1. Classification (NCBI taxonomy): domain Eukaryota; kingdom Metazoa; phylum Arthropoda; class Insecta; order Coleoptera; family Scarabaeidae; genus Diorygopyx; species Diorygopyx duplodentatus. The sequence continues at coordinate 17,378 of JAWQRJ010000522.1, read as the reverse complement.
CAGTCCTAAGTCGCGCAGATCGGGATCGGGTAGTCCCAAGTCGCACAGGTCCGGGTCCGGCAGTCCTAAGTCGCACAGATCGGGTTCGGCTGGCTCCCACAGATCGGGCACTCCAGCTTCGAGAAGATCCAGCGTGAGATCTGATGGTGAACGAAGATCGAAATCCAGGTAAAAGTTATTCATACTTTATTCATTTACAGTGGTGTAGAATCACAAATAAATGTTCTCTCTTCCACTGGTCTTCCGAAACGAAAGCAACTCTTACTGGCCTTCCACATCTTGAAGTGGTTGCTCCACCGATTTTCTATACGAATTTTCAATTTGACAACTCTAAAAAATAGTTTTCACAATATTTTCGTGTAAATTTTCTTCTTGTATAGCAAAATGTTTCAGAATTTTTAGAATCCTGTTTGGACTTTTCAATGTTAAATTGGCACATGATTGTACTAAGATGCTACATTTTGTAAATCGTATCTAAATTTGACAGATGTATTTGTAAGAAATTGAAAAAATTAGAAAGATCACTTATCGGGGCAAAAAATACTTTAAATCTAATTTATTCCTCTATGAGAATGAAGAATTTCGGAAGTAATATTGGCAAAGAAATAATTCAATTTTTTACGATGGATTAACAAATAGAAATAAATTCTGTTTCTTTTCTGACGGGGAAACAAATAAAAATATATCGGTGTTTCTTATTGGGATAGAGAAACAAATAGAAATAAATTGTAAGTTTCTTTTTGGACGAGGAAACAAAAAAAAAACACCGGTGTTTCTTTTCGGACGGAGAAAGAAATAGCAATAAACTCTTAAGTTTTTTTTTGGACGATGAAACAGAAATAAATTCTATGGACGCGGAAACAAATAAAAATAAATGAATGTTTTTTGTTCAGACAGACAAACAAACAGAAATAAATTCTATATTTCTTTTCGGACGGGGAAAAAAATAAAAATAAATCGGTGATTCTTGTTGTGACGGAGAAACAAATAGAAATAAATTGTAAGTTCCTTTTTGGACGAGGAAACAAATAAAAATACACCGGTGTTTCTTTTCGGGCGGAGAAAGAAATAGCGATAAACTCTAAGTTTCTTTTTGGACGGAGAAACAAATAGAAATAAATTCTATGTTTCTTTTCGGACGCGGAAACAAATAAAAATAAATGGATGTTTTTTGTTCAGACAGATAAACAAACAGAAATAAATTCTGTTTCTTTTCGGACGGGGAAGCAAATAAAAATAAATCGGTGATTCTTGTTGGGACGGAGAAACAAATAGAAATAAATTGTAAGTTTCTTTTTGCACGAGGAAACAAATAAAAATACACCGGTGTTTCTTTTCGGACGGAGAAAGAAATAAACTTAGAGTTTATCGTTATAAACTTTAAGTTTCTTTTTGGGCGGAGAAACATATATAAATAAATTCTATGTTTCTTTTCGGATGGGGAAAAAATAAAAATAAATCGGTGATTCTTGTTGAGATGGAGAAACAAATAGAAATAAATTGTAAGTTTCATTTTGGACTAAGAAACAAATAAAAATACACCGGTGTTTCTTTTCGGACAGATAAACAAACAGAAATAAATTCTATGTTTCTTTTTGGATGGGGAAAAAATAAAAATAAATCGGTGTTTCTTGTTGAGACGGAGAAACAAATAGAAATAAATTGTAAGTTTTTTTTTGGACGAGGAAACAAATAAAAATACACCGGTGTTTCTTTTCGGACGGAAGAAATAGCGATAAACGCTAAGTTTCTTTTTGGACGGAGAAACAAATAGAAATAAATTCTGTTTCCTTTCGAATGGGGAAACAAATAAAAATAAATCGGTGTTTCTTGTTCAGACAGATAAACAAACAGAAATAAATTGTATGTTTCCTTTCGGATTGGGAAACAAATAGAAATACATTCTATATTTCTTTTCGGACGAGGAAACAAATAATAATACACCGATGTTTCTTTTTGGACGCAGCATGTATTCCTTTACCTGGTAAAAAAGTGTAGGTAGTAATATTTTATGTGTAATAGATCAAGATCTCCCGTAATAAATAAAGAAGGGGCTGGAGATAGTCGAAGGAGTAGAGATAGTGACAGAGACAGTCCGGTTGATAACAAAAAGAAAGAAGGAAAGAAGAGTAATGTGATTGATTCGGACAGTGAGGAAGATGGCAAAGGTAAATGATATAGAATATTTTGGGTTCTTTTCAAGAAACTTGAAATTATTCTTAATTTACTCTTAGAGGAAGCAGATGCAGCAGCACTTTTTGGCGATGCCGACGACATCAGTAGTGAAGAAGAAAAGGAGCAAGAGAAAGATCCAGGGGATTCACGTAGAAGTGATGAAGAAGTCGATGAAAGGGACAGGGATAGAAGATCTGATGAAGAAAATGAACAACAACCTGTTATCGAAGATGTACGTCTTTTTTGTTTTTCCTAAAATTAATAAGAAACAAATATAAATTTTCGAAATCTAGGAAGAAGAAAAGGAAGCTGAAGAAACTATACCTGAGACACGCATAGACGTAAACATTCCGAAAATCAGCTGCGATTTAGGTAGAGACATTCACTTTGTAAAATTGCCGAATTTCTTATCTGTGGAGACCAGACCTTTCGATCCGGAAACGTACGAGGACGAAATTGATGAAGAAGAAACTCTAGACGAAGAAGGCAGAGCGAGGTTAAAACTGAAAGTGGAAAACACCATCAGATGGCGTGAGGTGTTCGACAACGAGGGTAACATTCAAAAGGAAGCGAACGCGAGGTTTGTTCGATGGTCCGACGGATCCATCAGCCTTCATTTAGGATCGGAAATATTCGACGTTTACAAACAACCTTTGCAAGTAAATACTGAAACAAGCGATTAACAAGGTTCTAATCATTTTCTTTTTAAATTTGTAGGGCGACCATAACCATTTGTTTATTCGTCAAGGTACCGGCCTGCAAGGACAGGCCGTGTTCAGGACGAAACTGAGCTTCAGGCCGCATTCGACGGAGAGTTTCACCCATAGGAAGATGACGCTGTCCCTCGCCGACAGATCGCAGAAGACGTCCGGTATTAAAATTTTATCGCAAGTCGGCATTGATCCCGACCAAGACAGGAAGACTCTGCTTAAGGTAGACTTTTTGTGTTCTTCGATTACCCGTTTATTCCCACTTTGTGGTCTTTTAACAGAAAGAAGAAGAGAAGTTACGTCAAACAGTCAGAGCAAAACCGAAGAAACGAGGTGAATCGGGAGGGGGAAGAAGTCACGCTACTAATACTACGTATCGCGAAGAAGAGGGTAGCGATGAAGATGGCGCTATATCGCTTAACGCCATCAAAAATAAGTACAAATCAGGAAGTGGTATTAGCGCAACGCCGCACAAAGGTATAGTTATTGAATTATTTATACCCAAAATCACCAGATCTGTTGCATATTAGAGTTATTTAAATCTCGAGTTGTCATTCTAATGGTGGCTCCTTTTTTCCGAGTGTAATTAAAAATTCCCTTTTCTATTAAAACCGGTAATTTTCATTCCTAATTTATACCGTTCTCGATATCAGCAGAAATAATGATCAATTTTAAATTAGGAAACAAATAAAAATACACCGGTGTTTCTTTTCGGACGGAGAAAGAAATAGTGATAAACTCTAAAGTTTCTTTTCGGACGGAGAAAGAAATAGCAATAAACTCTACGTTTCTTGTTCAGACAGATAAGCAAACAGAAATAAATTGTATGTTTCTTTTCAGACGGAGAAACAAATAAAAATAAATCAGTGTTCCTTGTTCGGACGTAGAAACAAATAGAAATCAATTCTGTTTCTTTTCCGACAGGGAAACAAATAAAAATAAATCGGTGTTTCTTGTTCAGACGGAGAAATAAATAGAAATACATTCTATATTTTTTTGGCTTTGAAGAAACTCTCCATTGACGTTTCGTCGTTCATTGCAGACGGCATCTTCAGAACTAAATGATGATCTATTCTATATTTCTTTTCAAATGGGGAAACAAATGAAAGTATATCGGTGTTTCCTGTCCATACAGATAAACAAATAGAAATAAATTCTGTTTCTTTTCGGGCGGGGAAACAAATAAAAATAAATCTGTGTTTCTTGTTGGGATGGAGAAACAAATAGAAATACATTCTATATTTCTTTTTGGATGGGGAAACAAATGAAAATAAATTGGTGTTTCTTGTTCGTACAAATAAACAAATACAAATAAATTCTATGTTTCTTTTCGGACGAGGAAACATAAAAATACACCGGTGTATCTTTTCAGAGGGAGAAACAAATAGCGATAAACTCTAGGTTTCTTTTTGGATGGAGAAACAAATAGAAATAAATTGTAAGTTTCTTTTCGGATGAGGAAACAAATAAAAATACGCAGGTGTTTCTTTTCGAACGGAGAAAGAAATAGCAATAAACTCTAAGTTTCTTTTTGGATGGAGAAACAAATAGAAATAAATTCTTTGTTTTTTTTTGGACGAGGAAACAAATAAAAATACACCGATGTATCTTTGGAGGGAGAAACAAATAGCGATAAACTCTAGGTTTCTTTTTGGATGGAGAAACAAATAGAAATAAATTCTATATTTCTTTTCGGACGGAGAAAGAAATAAAAATAAATGGGTGTTCCTTGTTCAGACAGATCAACAAACAGAAATAAATTGTGTGTTTCTTTTCGGATGGGGAAACAATTAAAAATAAATCGGTGTTTCTTGTTCGGACGGATAAACGAATAGAAATACATTCTATATTTCTTTTCGGACAAGGAAACAAATAATAATACACCGATGCTTCTTTTTGGACTGAGGAAGAAACAGCAATAAAGTCTAAGTTTCTTTTCAGACAGAAAAACAAATAAAAATAAATTCTACATTTATTTTCGGGCGGGGAAACAAATGAAAATAAATGGGCCTTTCTTGTTCATACAGATAAACAAACAGAAATAAATTCTATGTTTCTTTTCGGATGGGGAAACAATTAAAAATAAATCGGTGTTTCTTGTTGGGACGGAAAGGCAAATAGAAATAAATTGTAAGTTTCTTTTCCGACGGAGAAAGAAATAGCGATAAACTCTAAGTTTCTTTTCGGACGGAGAAACAAATAGAAATAAATTCTGTTTCATTTCGGACAGGGAAACAAATAAAAATAAATGGGTGTTTTTTGTTCAGACAGATAAACAAACAGAAATAAATTCTGTTTCTTTTCGGACGGGGAAACAAATAAAAATAAATGTGTGTTTCTTGTTCGTACAGATAAACAAATACGCATGCATTCTATATTTCTTTTCGGACAAGGAAACACATAATAATACACCGATGTTTCTTTTTGGATGGAGAAAGAAATAGCAATAAACTCTAAGTTTCTTTTCGAACGGAGAAACAAATAGAAATGAATTCTATGTTTCTTTTTGGATGGGGAAACAAATAAAAATACACTGGTATTTCCTGTTCGGACAGAGAAATAAATAGAAATACATTCTATATTTCTTTTCGGATGGGGAAACAAATGAAAATGAATGGGTGTTTCTGGTTCATACAGATAAACAAATAGAAATAAATTCTATGTTTCTTTTTGGACGAGGAAACAAATAAAAATACACCGGTGTTTCTAATCATATTTATACTTTTCATAATAAAAAATATTTGTACTTTTCATGCTGAATATTGAATTTGCTTACTTTAAAATATGAAACTAAATTTTGCAATTCTTACAAACGAATGAATAACAATAAAACCACTAAACAACGAAAGGTCATCATATCAAACTTCACCAGCCCTAAAATTTAGGGTCTCTGGTCACTTCTAGTGAATTTTTCGAGTACCCTTAGTTGACCAACTATAGGTGATCAATCATTTTCAAGTACTTCAAACTCAATTAAAAAACATTGTAGAGCAAAGATATTAAGTTTTGTCCATGAACTTATCATCTTAAAAAATTCGAAATGTCTTATGTTTCGAGGATAACTACTTATTTCTTTTTTCTTTAGTAGGCGGTATTTATTCGTCTGACGAAGAAGGCTCCGATTTTGAAGGGAAGAGAGGTCGGAAATTAGATAAAGCGAAGGCTTTGAAAGACTCAGAGTCGAGCGAAGATAGCGAGTAGACGTAGATTGCCTTGGAATCATATATATTTTTTTTTTTTGGAATCATCTTTTGTACTTTTTAAGTTGTGACGAAGTGTTATAAAACAATAGTAATTATATTTATTATAAATAAAATAAAGAGAGATACAAGTAGGGTTTTTATCCCAGAAGCCTGCATTTTTATCCTTCCTTAATATTTCAAAACAGATCCTACAAAAAACATAGCACTTAAAAAAAATGTGGAAATAAAGTAACAAAAATTCCAATTTTATTAGAGAAAAATAAATTTTTATAAATAAAAATTAATTTTAAAATTTCTCATTTTAAACAGATTGTTAGCGTTAACGAGGGTATCAGAAAAAATTTCAAACGGTTTTCGAGATTAAATATTTGAAAATTGCGCCATCAGTACTGACATCATAGAACAAAACGTAAAATTTCCCTAGAACTGCATCTTGATCTTTGTTCCCCATTTTTAAACGACTACAAAGATAAAACTATTAAACGGTAAATAATTAACATGACACAGTAATACTTTTGCTTTGTTATTAATTAATATATTTTGTGCTACATTTTTATCTTCCATATCAGTGTCACCAACATAATTGGTAGATGGTAAAACTTCCCCAGAAACTCAATCCTTTCTACTTTGACAGTTGTTGAAAGAAGTCAGGCTTGTTCTTTCAGCTCTTTTTTCGTAATTTTGAGCTTATAACTAAAAAAAATGGCTGCTCGCCCTGGCGGAACCAGCCGCCGGGTTCCCGAAAACGATACTACTATAGCTTATGTGCAAGCAGATGGACTTGTAAGTAACCCAATATTATTTGGAGGTTATGCTACTTTACGTGGTTTTATTTCCAATAGGCAGTGATGAAAATGGTGAAACATTGCCACGAAGAAGCCTCGAGCAATATGGATATCGCCCAGGGAGCTTTGCTAGGGCTCGTCGTTGAGAATCGCTTGGAGATTACCAACTGCTTCCCGTTTCCGAAGACTCCCGACGAGAACATGGACGAGGACGAATACCAGTTGGCGATGATGCGACGTTTGAGGAGGGTCAACGTCGACCACTTCCACGTCGGATGGTACCAGAGCGCCGACGTAGGTAATTTCCTGAGCTCCCCCTTGTTAGAATCGCAGTATCACTATCAGACGTCGATCGAGGAGTCCGTCGTCGTCATTTACGATACGCAGAAATCGTCGAGGGGTTTCCTCACTTTGAAAGCTTACCGTTTGACTCCGCAAGCGATCGAGCTTTACAAAGAGGGCGAATTCACCCCGGAAGCTTTGCTGAAGCTCAAAGTTGGCTACGAGACTTTATTTACTGAAGTTCCGATTGTTATTCGTAACTCTGCATTAACAAACATCATGATGTCCGAGTTGTCGGAGATGGTTCCCGAGGAGGAAGGTTCTAAGTTCTTGGACTTGGGTACCGCTTCGGTTTTAGAATCCCAGTTGCGTTGTTTAATGGATAGAGTGGACGAGTTAAATCAGGAAGCAATTAAATTTAATCGTTACCAACAGTTACTGAGCCGTCAGCAACAGGAGAAGCACCGTTACTTGCAGAAGAGGTCGCAAGAAAATGCAGCGAGGGTTGCTAAAGACGAACCTCCACTACCCGAAGAGGACATCAATAAACTATTTAGACCTCATCCTGTGCCTCCGAGGCTAAATCCTATGCTTATAGCTGGGCAAATATCCACTCACAGTCAACACATTGCCCAATTCTGTTCTCAATCGTTGGCCAAATTGTATATTACACAGTCGTTACAGAATGCCAAGGAATCTAATTCAAACCATTAGTTTGATTTGCAGTATTTATTTCAATGGAATAAATATCTTTAAGGTTTATAAAGAAATAAAAGATTTGCGAGAAACTATTCTTTTAATCTTTTTTTGTCTCCTTTTATTACCCATCCAGCTTTTGTATTCTTTAATCAAACTTCACTAGCAAGTTCTTTTGAATTTGATGCGGTCTAGGGACTTTAATGGCACTGCACCCCAACTGTCAACCTGCCATTTTTTTTCTAAAGTAGTTTAGGATTTTGGTATAAATAAAAATCGTTTATTATCGAATTTTTATCAGTCTTTATTTTGCTTCCTTATCCATAGTTATTACAATTACGCAGATTTAATCTGCGTAAAAATTACAAAAGTGAAAATCCTACAATAACAGAAAAAAGGAAACAATATACCAATATAGTCGAAGGGACGTATTATAGAATCTCGTATTAATGCCTTATTACCAATTATAATTATGAATCGTTTATTGTGCCGTCACATAACATAGAAACTAAAAAAGCTTGTTGAAAACTAAAATCTGAAGTACTCAATAGGTATTTACAAGTACGGATGAATTGGTTTGTATAAAAAGTGTCTTTGTCGAGCACAAAGTAAAAAAAAACCAAAATGAAAGGGTGTGTGTATAAAATGTGGGTGGGGACTAAAACTTTAACGATTTAGCGAACAGCGCGGCTGTCGCTTGCATTTTATCGCCGTTAAAATGTCTCAATTCGGAGATAACTTGATCCCGCTGAAAACCTAACGCTACGAGATCGGTCACATCCGACTCGCTAAACTTATCTGTCGGCAAAACTTCCGCCGGATTTGGTTGTGCTGTCAGGGGCGATGTTGTTACATCTTTACTAGTCGAAGCTCCTGGAACTATTAAAAGAGTAGTATCACACAAAAAATTACAACACGTACACAAAGAAAAATAGACACATACTGTAGGACATATAATTATCAAAATAAGTGGTACAGAGAAAGTAACAGAACGGACGAAAGAAACACTATCTATGGTGGTGATGGTGTTGTCTCTTATGATTTCGTGGGTAACACCTTGACGATAAACTGGTTCGCCTTGAAGATGATGATTTATCACTTCTCGCCGTGTCATCTGTTTGGGGCACATAAATGAGAATGATAATGTTATAAAACAAGTAATTATGAATCAATTTTGAAACTGTATTGTGAAGTAAAACTGTTAATATAAATTACAGAAATATCTTTGACACAAAAACGGTAGTAAATAGAAGATTAAATTATTAATTATTTTATTACCTTTATTCGATGATTCCCTACTCCGTTTCATAGCCTCCTGCATTTCTTGATCCTCGGCCATCTTCCTAGATTGTGCCATTAAATCCTCCTCTGATATAGAACTTAACCGAGCGCATTCCGGTAGATCACTCTCTGCTAAAAATGCAGTTTCCGTGCCTGTCGTTCCGATCCTCAACACGTTCGCTTTCAAATCTATAGAACACTATAAAAAAAAATTGAACAAACGAACAAACTTTCAAACCCAACAACATCACCTGATGTCTTTTCAGCATATCTAAACCTAACAGCATGTCCATAGGTTGTTCTTCCAGCACGGAAAAGCTAGTGGTCAAATAATCCCTCTCGATTTGTATCTGGACCATGTGTATCCTTCCGATGATCCTCTGCACCCCGACTCCCTTCGCGATGCCCGCCCATCTCGTGTCGACCAATCGCATTATGTTGCAACGCTCGGCACACGAACTGGACATTATGGTCGTTTGCGCGCCTAAAAACAATCGGTTCTCAATTCTTAACTGTTAATTCTCCGACAGAAAATTCAAATTGTTATCTGAGAAATCCGCACCGGAATCTATAAATGCCTTGACGGGATGCCCGTTCACCCTACAGTTTATGTACAGCATCACGACGGTTCCAAACGATTCCGGATTGTATTCCATTGCGGCTTCCATGTTCGCCTCGATGTTCTTCTGTCGTATCTCCTCGGCGATTAGTCGCTGAGCTTCCGTGTCGAACGGGTGTGCGTTCATCATCCTGATGCGTTGTCTTTCGCGTTCCTGTCTGGCCGCCACTTGTTCGTGTAATACCGACGCAAACGTTTCTGTGTATTAGCAACGAAATGCAAAACTTAAGTATAAAAGTCCAAAACGCTGTGAACGGGGTCATTTCGTAAGCAATCAACACACTGATTTTACCTCACCATCGCTGATTTTTATAAAATTCGGCATATGAGGAGTATACAACGAGGACGAAGTCCGGACAACCCTCTGTAAGTTTTGTGTAAATGTAGTAATAATGTTCATAATTTTTGAGACAATGGAAAAATTGTTATCGTTGTGGGTGGATGATGCAAATCAAAAATGATTGTCTTATCGATTTTTGATAATCTTAAGGAGACAGATGGAGACGAAGAAACTGTTTTGAAAAGCAAGGGTTGGTTTATGAGATTTAAATCCCGAAGTAGCTGTCGTTGTGTAAAATTGCGTGGCGAAGCAGTAAGTGCAGATGTTGCGGCGGTGGCGGCTGGTTTTCCTAAGGAATTTCAAGGTTATGTAGAACAAGGCAACTATTCTCCAGACCTAATCTTCAACGTTGATGAGACTGGGCTTTATTGGGAAAAGTTACCAGCACGAACTTTTATTTCTCGTGAAGAACGTTCCACTCCAGGTTTTAAAGTTGTGAAAGATAGATTAACTCTTTTGTTGGGAACCAATCTTTGAGGAACTTTGAAACTTAAACCGATGTTAGTGTATCATTCACAGACACCACATGTTTTAAACAGTCTAAATAACGACATGTTGCCAGTTTATTGGAAATGGAACAAGAAAGCTTGTTCCACACAAGATGTGTTCACAGATTGGAGCAAAAGTTATTTTTGCCCTACTGAGCTTCGCTTTTGCAAAGAAAATAAATTACCATCCAAAGCACTTCTTCTCTTGGACAATAACCCCAGGACATCCTCAAAACCTTGATGAAATAAGAACACCATTGGATGTCAATGTTGTTTACATGTTTCCCAATATACAATATCTCTTTTGCAACCCATGGATCAGGGGATTATTGCAATCTTCAAAGCTTATTATCTCCGTAATACATTCATGGAAATGATGAGAGTTTTAGACTCTTCAGACTATTGGGGATCTTTCGATATTTTGAAAGGCATTAAAAACATCAAGTCGGCTTGGGATGAAGTTTCAGCAAAATGCTTAAATGGAGTTTGGTGTAAACTTCTGCCAGTGTTCATGGACGATTTTTAAGAAGTAGAAACAGGAGAATTTAATTGAAGACATTACCAGACTTGCGTGTGATGTGGGATTCGAAGATGTTACAGCTGAAGATGTTACAGAACTTTTAGAAGTCCATGATCAGCCACTCTCGAATAAAGACTTAGAAGAATTATATAAAGATTTAGTGCGTGAACAGTCAGAGAAGGAAGAAGAAACTTCAAGAGATATGAATTGTATCGAAGATCTAAAGCGTATCCTTTCAACTATGGAAAGTTTGACGGTTGAACTTTGTGAGTTAGAGAGCGATAGGGAGCGAAGTGCAAATGTAAGGAGCATCATCCCATCCATTCGACCATATTCCGAAATTCTTAATGAAAGAAAACAAAAATCTAAACAATTAAAGATGGATACTTTTTTCTGAAAAATGTAAGAGATTTAATTGAGATAACTTTGAAATATCATTTGTTTTTCGTAAGATTTTTTAATAACAACATTTCACTTTATTTTATCATACATATGATACATTTTAAAAATTAAATTTATAATATATGTATTTTGTATTATACTGTATTTATAAACAAAATTATTTGCAATTTTTCACTTATGTAGAACCTAACCCTATACCTCACTGAAAATGTGGGTTCATTTTACGCCGATTCGATTTGCGCTGGCTTTTGTAGGAACGGAACTACGGTGTAAACCGAGGACTACCTGTATTCTGCTTCCAATCCGCATCAATTTAGAATAATTAAGAATCAGCACAGATGTTCAGTGAATGTATGGGGTGGGATAATGGGAGAATTGATGTAATTGGTCCATATTTTTTCCAACGCCATTTAAATGGATTTTTTGATAACTTGCAATTGGATGGAGCTTCTCCACACTTCCATTTCTGAGCATTTTTAATGTGTATTTTGAAAATCGATGGATTAGAAGAAGTGGATACAAAAATTGGCCATCAAGATCACCAGACTTAACTCCTCCGGATTTCTTTTTATGGGGATACGTAAAGGGAATCGTTTATGACACGCCTCCAACAGCACCAGATAATATGAAGTAACACATTAGAGAAGTCTTCCAGAGCATAAACCCAGAAGTGCTAACAAATGTTAGTGAGAATTTTAAAAAGAGAATTTATTATAATGTATTTCCACCATTTACTATTATTTTATTCACAGTTTGAACCAATACCTACGCAATATTTAAAATTAAATATTATGTAATTAAATTTGTTAAAATCAGTTTGATTTCTGAAAAATGTGCGTTTTCCATGAAAACGGGAAGAGTTAGGTATAGGGAAGCATAATAATATTCGATACACAATTAAATTTTACATCCATTCTCAGCATAAAATACAGAGCGTTCCATTTACATTAAACAAGTTATTACCGTTTAAAACTCGTCAGTATTTAGACTTAATTTTTGGACACCTACGTACTTTAGGATTTTTTTTCGCCAGTTTGGCAAGAAATGTAATCAATTAGTGCACATCAGGGTGAATTCGATGTAAAAAGGGATGTTCTGTTTTTAAATTATTAACATTATTACTACATTTCCACAAAATTCCAAATATTTAAAAAACCGTTAGGTTTGGTGAGGTAAACCTTAATGAAACTCGGTATTATTTTGATCTTAGAAACTAAAAAATGAAATAATATATAGGGCATTTCATTTAAAAAACTACAACTTTGATACGTGTTATGTTTTTTGAATACCTTGTACTATTGGTTTCATAAAAATCTGGTACAGACAATATTTGTTGTTGTGATTTGTACTTATATAGCAATAGATTATTGACAGTTAATGTCACTAATTTCTAGTTAATTGTCATTGCAATCATGCCCCGTCAATGCGATATTATGTTAAAAGCCAACATATTAGCCAAAATTGAAGATGGGTGGTCTATATATTTCGGGTGTTGCAAAAAAAAAGAAGTGGGGGACGACAAAACGATTTTTACTCATTGTATTATTCATGGGGAGCATTTTAGCTGCAAAAAAAACTGTCTCCAGATTTGAATAATATTCTTACGCAGTCGATAAAAATTATGAATTATATTAAATGTTACGCACTAAATTTAAGATTATTTACTATTCTATGCAACGAAATGGGATCTGGACATGAAAATTTATTAATCCATGTAGAAGTGCAATGATTATTGCGAGAAAAAATATGAACCAGACTGCATGAATTAAGAAAAGAAGTTCAAAATTTCTAGATTCAAAAAAATCAGATTTAAGGCATATTTTCGTTGATAATGAGTGTATTGCCAAATTGGCTACTTGCCAGACATATTTTCGTTAATCAACGAATTAACTTTAACTCTGCAAGGAAATAATAATTATTTTTATTTGTGGAACAAAATAGCAAAAGAAAAATGTTTTTTTAGTGGTCCGTGATTCAAAATCAGTTGAGAAATGCTGGTCTATACGTTCAACTGTCCATCATTTTAGTGTTAATAAAAACACGGTTTTTGCAATAAAAAAACGCTGGCAGGAAGAAAGGACAACGTCCAGGAAAGTTGGAACTGGCACATCAAGAATATCCACAGTTAATCAGGATACGGCATTGCTAAACATTTTAAGAGATAATCCTTTTTCAACTGCAAAGCATGCTAGGATAATCACAAATTTTCCTGGATCGCAGTCAACGGTTCATAGAAGAATCAAATGTTCAGAACTGAAACATAGAGTTGCTGCCAATAAATCTTTCTTAACAGAGGAACATAAACAGGCGCGAATACTATTTGCATTAAATTTAATTTACAAAGATTTGGATTATTGGAAAAATACAATATTTACTGATGAAAAGATGTTTCAATCATCAAAAAATTCAAAGTTGGGAGTTTATTGACCTAACGGCAACAAATTTGATAAAAAGTATACAAATAATTTAAAGAATTCAGGACGTTTTTCGGTGAATGTATGGGCATGGATTAGTTATAAAGGTGTTGGAGTTTGTTGGAGGATTGATGGTCGTTTTAATGCCGCAAATTATTTAAATATTTCAGAAAATATAATGCTGTTATCAGGATACAGCTGTTAAACAACTGTATCCTGATAACTTCCAGTTTCAACAGGATAATTGTCCGGTACACACAGCGCGCATTGTAGATCAATGGTTTACAACTGAAAATATTGCCTTGGCCTGCCAATAGTCCGGATTTGAATCCGATGGAAAATATTTGGGCATTAATTGTGAAAAATATACATACACGAAACTTTCGACCACAAAATTGTGATGAGTTGTGGAACACTATACAGCATGCATGGAAGGAATTAAATAATAGGGAGGATTTTACTAGAAATTATATTTTATCATTATCCCGGAGACTTGAACAGGTCATCCAACGTAATGGTGGCCCTACTAAATATTAAAAGTTAATTTTATAAACGTTTCAAATAAATTTATTTTTTAACTTTTGGTGTTAATAAATGTGTTAATTCTGCCCACCACGTTTTGATTTTGACATTTTACCTATGTTAACATAATAAATACAAATTATACAGAAGCCGATCTTACAAGGTTCAAAAAGTGTCAAAATGAGGTATAGGGGTTGTCCCAGATTTTTATGAAACCAATAGTACATTAAATAAAAAGGGGAAAAGTTCTGAAAAACCTTTATGGGTTATTCGATGTACTGTGCGGAGTACAGTCCCTTACTTCGCATCTGTAACATAACTCTTTCTGACAAATTCCCTTTTTAACAACTGTAAAGCGCTTTGAGGTTACAATTAGCGAAGTATTCAATCGATCTCAAACAAAGCATGTTTCTTGGGGTCCTATTTCAAGCCGCCGGTCGCAAATCGCCGTTGCCATGGTTACGGCGTGGCGCAAATACATACAGTCAAATTGTTGGTCATTCCAAGGCATACATTCTTTGCTACGTACTTTCGCATGGAACCGGGTGACCGCAACGAATTTTATTTTATATCTCGAAACTCGCTCAGTTTACGAAAAAATAGAAAGAATCAAAAAAGTTTCCAAATCGTCTGGGCTACACGACTGATGGCTTTGTTCGCAAAAAAACGGACTGATAAAAAAGTTCTTTTGAAAAAATCAATAGGGGTTGTTCGTTTCAACCTTTTACGGTGGCCAGCTGCGAATGAGAATAACATATTAAAATGTTGTTCTAAAAATACAAAGTAGACAAAAAAAATTTAAACGTAGGCAATGTCGTTTTCGCAAGTTTTTCTAGAGTTTTTTTAACATTTATGGGACAAAGATATCCTCTATCTTGCTCAATATTGAAGCTTTCGGAAGCTCTGAAAGCTTCAATATTGAGCAAGATAGAGGATATCTTTGAAGCAATTACGTCAAATACAAACGCAGATTGATTCTCAATTGTTGTAATAGCTTTATGAAATATTGAAGCCTGAGTGCTAATAAAATGTAGCCAAGCTTCTGCCACAGAGTTTGACATTTTATATTTATTACTATTTATATGAAGTTTAATATCTGTACGTCCACCATGGATAATTGAAAATTTTGAAGAACATGTATCGCACCGTACATCGAAATCGCTTATAGTTTTTTCAATGAACGGGTATTCCTTCTGTAGGTCTTCGTTAAAAGTACACTTTCTTTTTTTTGAACCCATTACTAAAAAAATCAATGGTAAAAATAAATAATAAATTAAATTAAACGTATGTAATGCACGGTTGATAAATAAAAAATATATATTATAAATTCAAATCACATTCGAATTAATATATCAATTAAAAATTGCAATGCTGTCTACAAGTGAACGTCTGAACTGGAACTGCGAGCTGTGAACGAAAATTCATTCGTTATTTTCATAACTTTGCAACTTATTTAATTTTTTTTTAGTTGAAAGAGGAACTCCGAGAGAAGTTGGTGCTATTCCTTATCAACAATTTGAAGAGAAGGATGGATAAAAAATGGAAATTATTTTATATCGCTATATCTTTCATATTGCTTAACCGAATTAAAGATTATGATTCTAAATTTAACGTTAATATGAACTTAAGTTTGTTTGAAAGCTTACCTTTTTCAAGGAAGTACAAGTGAAGAGTTTTTTATTGTGGTAGAAGAAACACATTTCAAAGTTCCTCAAGCTTCTCAGGAAACAAGGATAATATCAATTTAGATTATAAGGAAAATTAAAAAAAAATAAAAAGGCAAATAATGCCTTCTAATTAATTTATTAAAAATTAAGGGCACTACTAAATAAAAACTTTAAATCGGCCTAATATTTTCTTTCAAATAAGTCTAATTGTAAGCTCACTCAAGCTCACTCTAAAAAAGTTAAAGCGATTTAAATAATATTCATTATATTTCCCACCGTACGATGCTAATTCTTACATTAAAATAGTGCAAAATTAACTTATCTTTAGACTGATATAATTAATGTGATGTTTATTAGACTGATATAATTCATTACATTCGGCTGATCACAATCAACGTGCCGGTGGTTCAATACGTTCAGCAACTTTCTTGACACAGCCCTTTATCATCAGAAAGCTGATATACAGGTTGCAATGTTTAGAAGTCCCTCCTTGTTATTCCGAATTATTAAATATTCTCCCTCTTCGGGAAAGTTAAAAACAATACTTTTTGCCACAGTTTATATTAAATTATTTACTGTTTTTAACAACATTATTAACTAGGGAAGGCATAAACAAGGCACAAATCCGTCATTATCCGTTAGTAAAACAGATTGAGTTCTAGTGTGGTTGAGTGTGATTTTATTATTAATCATAAAATAGTTAGTATTAGAAGTTAGTAACGTAGTTCTAAGGTATCAACCACGCTACTACAAATTTTCTGAAAAAAACGAAATGCAAAACAACTTAGTCACTTTCATTTCTTTTTTCTATTGGATAATTGCAAAATAATTGGATAATGTGCCCCTGAAATATATTTGCAAGTTTTAAATTTGAAGTGTTTGGTTTAGTTTAATTATCACTACATAACGGTTATCAAATACATAATTAAGTATTTAGAATAAAAGGAGTAGACACAGAATATTTAACGCATAAAAAAATTATGCGTTTAAATCTTTAATAGGCATAACTAGGGCTGTATTATTATGAAGTATTTGATACTAGTATCTATAAGGTATTTCTATTGTAGCTGGTGCGATACTGCTATTTAGTGTCAGTTATTTTAATCATAAACAAAGTATTATTTAAAAAACACAAATTGAGTGATGTTGAGCGCTTATTAATGGAATCGTAAACGTTTGAAGTGGGAAATATATTTTACTGTGTTAGTTTAGTGGTACATTATACAGATATTTTTAATATAGAAAATTTTGCCTCATCAGTTCATATCACATCC
>JAWQRJ010000521.1:0-20314 GCA_033557515.1 Diorygopyx duplodentatus | reverse complement strand
GTAAACCTTCAATCATTTTATAATATTTATTGTTAAAAGTGAAGTGATTTTGGTTAATGCAACCAGTGTTAGGTTATTTAGGTTTTTTATTAGTATTATTTTTTTAGTATTTTTTATTTTTTAGATTTTAAGTTATTAGCATCTGTGTTATTGTTTAAGTGATTTATTAATGATTTGTGTAGCTATGGAAATTGTTTCTCTATAGGTATATTAGTGTATAAGTTAGTAATGTCAAATGATAAATTTGTAAATTCAGAACGTAGTATTAAATTGTGGATGTTATCAAATAAGTTGTAACGATTTTTTATAGTATATAGGTGTGAATTCAATTATGTTTTTGAAAAAATTGACTAAGAATTTACATATACAATATGAAGGAGATTATAATTGGTCCGACTGGGATACCATTTTTATGTATTTTGGGGAGTGAATGCAGCTTAGCGGTTATTGGGTTCATAGGTAATGCTTTTTTAGAATTAAAATTATATTTGTTTAAAGTTTCTGAAGTATTTTTTTAAATTACATATTGTGAAAAGTTAGATTAGGGTTTCTCTTTATCCTTGCAAAGTTATTTTCTTGTATGAATTGTTCTCTTTTTTTAATGTAGTCTACGTTATTCATTAGAATTATTCCAGTGTTTTTATCACCTGTTGTTACAATGATGTTCTTTTCTTTATCTTTTTTTGTAGGTTCCGTAGTGTGATGTTTTCTTGATTTATATCTGTATCTTTTTTGTGTATCTTTTTTGTGTATCTATTTATATATGTATCTGGTTTCTGGCATTCTGGTTTATTTTTTATTTCAGTGTCGTAGGTTTTCTTTTTTTCTGATGATTGCAATAATTTGTTTTTTGATGTCTTCTTCTTCTGGATGGTTTTTGATAGCTACTTCAATTTCTATTGTCAATTTTGGAAAGTTGATTTCCTTGTATAAAGCATATTTATGTCCTTTTTGAAGAAGTGTTTCTTCTGTTTTTGTTAGTTTCAGAGGTGAAAGATTAGTAAAACGGGCGTGAAATTTGTGTGAATTTTCGAATTGTATATTTGGGATTTGTTTTGATTTTAATATTTCTATTTTCTTTTTGCGTTTGTTAGTTACTTTATGAAGTGTGATTTTATTGAGGAATTTAACTTTTGAAATGTAAACGTCAATTATCAAAAAGTGGAATTTTATATTTAAATTTTCATAAAGGTTGTATAATGTTATGTTGTAATTATTAACTTTTTTGTATTGTTTTCTAATTTCTGTTTTCATAAATTGTTATTTTAATTGGAATACTTTATTTCTATTGATTTGTTTAGGAAATTTAAAATTAGCAATGTTTTGATAAATTTGATGTTTAACGGTGGTTTATGTAGTTTAAGGTGTATAGTTTTCCATTTTTTCAGGATTAAGCTTGTATGGCTTGTATTCATAATGATTTAGAAAAGTCTGTATTACTGATTTAATTAAAAATTCCAAGAAAGGAAGGAGTGTGATGATTTTTACCAATCAGTTCGAAATAATTATTAATCATTTCTTATTAAACTATGCGTTTATTTATTGTTATTATATACCTATTTAATAAGAATAATTGATTCACGAATTTTGTATTTAACGATTTAAATTAAGAAATGCAATTTGAAGTTCCCTAATTGCACGTATCGTAAAATTTATGTACATAATAGTACTTATTTGCCTTGTTTTAAAGATAATTTACGATTGGTAAATTATAAGGTAAATATCAGTTTTTTTAAATGGGATGTCATGTATATCTAATCAAACCTTAACGTTACTTTGCTTCTACGTAAATGTCAAAAAATGCATTTGATTTTTGATTAACTAATTGATTATCAGGTAGATAGATGATCAAACAGTTAACAAACCAAACCAACGATAATAAAACGTCAGTTAAAGTGGCAATCATAATAATTATTGTGTTACAAAGACTTTAGTTTATGTTACAAAGATTACAGAGGAATTACATTACTTTCTACAGCAGTAAAAAAATATGAAAGGTTATTAGAAGCGACATAGAAGAGACTGTGAACCGCATTAAAAACTATAAAAGTGAAAGAGCTGGTAGAGAAAATTTGGGAGCCAATTAAGCAAATCTGGGCAAAAAAGGAAATGCCTGAAGAATGGGCAAAGATAAAAAATATTTTACATTAATTATCTAGAGTAATAGCGCCATCTAGGCGGCTTCGGTGGCGAAATTTGGAACTACACTCTTACAAAAACGTACTAGTTAAATAAAATGTGTTGTGTTTTTTAAATGAAACAGGGTATATGAATGTATTTTTGATTTCCCCGTCGAATTTTTGGTCGATTTTATTTACATATATTTGCCTAAACTTGTTCTGGTGTGGCATTTAAAGTGAGAGAAAGTCGTGTGAGTGAGCTACACCAGTTGATTTATAAATCAATTGCACTGTTGCTACATATTCCAACTACGTATTTTGTAGCAGCTAAATATATATTTGTAATATTTAATACTTTTTCCAAGTTACTTCGGATGTAGTTGTTTGGAATAATTTGTCTTCTGTTTTCTTCTAGAAGCAATAAAAATAGGATTAAAAGTACTTTTTATATTAACTTGTAATAAAACACCAAAAACACGAAAATATTACTACATCTTCTTTTAAAAAAAATGTTTTATTGTATGTTATATCCCTTCGACTATAATTTTTAGCTATAAGTTGTCCTGCTACAGCATTTTAAATAAGGCAACAATCGTATGACGATCGCATTGCATCAATTAATCTTAAAATGGGGAACAAATGGAGTAAATTACTGGCTTGACTTATGGGCATGTCATTTGGCGAATGACTCCCTAATGGCATCCATAGTAGGCACAACGCAGACCTACCTACCACCGAAGGCGCATTTCTTTCGATGCATTATGCATGGCCTGGCACAGCCGGCGAGTTTTCCGTCCTTCTCTTGCTTAATGGCCTTTAGTCCAATCGAATTGCTTATGTAGGGTAACATATGGTGACACAGTTTTAAAAAATAATGGCCCGTGTGGTGTGACACACTTTTTCTGGTTTCTATACGTGCAAGTTTAATTTAAGAAGGATCTTTTACAGTAAGCTTCATTGAGTTGTAATTACTGGTGGAAGTGATTCTCTGGTTGGCATGTGTAGATAAAACAAAGACGTCTGATGTCATACACGCGAACAACGCTCGTAATGCCATGCAATTATCGCCTTATTAACTCGGAGCGTTAAACAATGAAGAATACACATCCAAAAGAGGTTATTGTTTACAAATGTAAGAAATCGTGGGAAACCATTTGTATAAGCGATTGATTGGTTCGTCATCATATAATTAAAAACTGAGCTAAGCAACGATAAAAACTAAACAAGCGAATGGTTTGTTTGTAGATTCTGTGTTTGCAATAAAAAATACCAGTGCTTTTGGTCGGTGTGGTTTGTTTATTTTGTTTGCTACTAAAAGTGAAAGTTATTGCATTGTCAAAAGGTGAAAACAATATTTCTACTAATGCGAACAATTTGGAATGTATGTGAAAAGCAAGGATTTGCTACGAATCAAATAGTACAATAAATATCAAATAGTACCAATAAATATGTATACGTATACGTATTTATTGTACATGCGGTATGCAACAATTATTAAAGAATAGCGATGTATTTACTTATTTCTTATTCATCCAACTAAAAGATAATTCACCCTGCCTGTGTTTAGTATCAATCAATCAGAAAACATTAGGTGCGCAATCGTGCCCAATTAAAAAAATTGTCCTTCTATCTATATGATACATAGGTTAACTCACAATTTGACAATACCCCTTGAAGATGACCGTTTATTTTTACGGTTTTAACCATATTATTGTATATCCGTTATCGAATTACGTACCATTATTTTGAAAACCACGTCCATTCAAGGGACTCCCGATTATTCTAATCTCGAAACTTTACTGATTACTTAATCGCTGCGTGCTTGATTTAATGAACGCGATAATGGCGATATGTCATTTTAAGTGGACCCTTGTCGGTTTAATGGGCTTTTAAATAAATTAAAAAGGCAACAACAAAGAGTGATTGACGTTAAAAGTGTATGTTTTGACTCGGCTCCAATTTGTACTCCTATAAGTCGTCGAGAGCGTACCTCAACGACTTATTAACTGGCGATTATTAGTTATTATTGTACTTTTTTTCTACTGGCAGCCGAGCTCACCGTAATTATTCTGCATATTTATGTTTTTATGGACGTAACGACCGCAGCGAACCGCCAGCCGTGACGTCGGCCGCATCCGGCAAACAGACAGGGCCGGATTGGAAAAAATGTTTCACTTCAAATACATTTTTTTAATGTTTTATTTGCAACTCTTAGCGATAATAAGAAGCATAGCAGTCGTGCTTGCGGTGTCGTTATCGCGCCCGTTAGTAGAAAACGCGTGAAAACTGTTAACGTTAAAAGCAAACAATCCAGGATGGTGGACGGTTAACCTAGAAAATGCCCCAAGTGAGACCGGTTGTATTGTTAGTGACAATTGGCACTCGGTGAAGTGGCGATTACCGCCTGAACGCAACACAAAAGGTATGCTAACTGACGTAAATAGCTACGGTTGATGATAAATATGTCTTTGTTCCCTGGAATTTCCATTACTTATTGGAATGAAAGCGATTGAACACTGTTTCCTTCATATGAAAAGAATATTAGCCAGTCGTAATATACGTATCTTGACATATGGCAGTAGTGTTTTAACGATTAATAGACTTGTCAGAAAAGTTATTTAATGGTTATTAGTTGTCGATCGAGGTAGAGTGGAAACTACCGTAGTTTTTTTTTAGCTAATAATGTTTCCTTTTTGTTTCAGATTACTTTCTTTTAGTTGATGTACTTCTTCAGAAAACAGTATAACGTAAGTATTCTTTTTAGTTTTCTTTTTTTTAAAGGTGGGAGACAAGAACACAAGTAAATGACATTCAGATATCCAAATGTCAAACTGAAAAGTTACATTGAATATAATAGAAGCAATCAGTATTGAAGCCTTTTATTGAACATTACTTTAGCACAGGGGAAAAAGTTATGACATTTATAAAAAGAAGTCGAAAAAGACGGACTTTTTGAATTAATTCAGCCTTTAAAAAACTGAAAATCGTCATTTTCTTCAAATGTGAGTATTTTCCATACTATGTATTAATCTTATCAAAAAATTTCGAGGGAAAAGTTTGTAGATATCAAAACATTCTGTAGGATAGATAATAAAAATATTTATTACCTTGCACCAGTTTCGAGATGTGACCCAAAGTTGAACTTTTTAAATGGAGACCATAGTTGATTTTGACATTATTAAATTACTTGATTTTTTCCCTTTCCAACGATATAAGGTTCGAGGTACATATTTATCTTTCATAGTTTAGGAGATATAAAGAAAAATCATATCCCACACAGATTTTAATCCACATCACACTATCCATGATTAAGAACTATGTTTTGTATTCAAAACAAAAGACTGCATATATGGTATTTATTATGGTATTATTATCTTTTGTGCTTTTGCAGATATATAAAAAAAGATTTCCTGAAGAAACAGTTCTGCTCAAATTTAGTAAGTCAATAAATTGCAAAAAAAGGAAACATGTCAGCAATAAACATGGTAATAGTAAACATGATAACAATAAACATAGTAACAATAAACATAGTAACAATAAACATAGTAACAATAAACATGGTAACAATAAACATGATAAAAATAAACACGATACAAATAACAAATAAACCAAAATTTTCCTACAAAAGATGTTCAATATGGCGGCCGTTTACTTCTAAACATTTGATAACATGCTTTTCAACACTTTTTCTATGATTCATTAATTGACGAACACTAACGGAGTTAAAAGTCTGTATGACACTTTGTTGTAAATTATTAATACTGTTATAACTCATTCCGTATAACACATTTTTTATATGGCCGCACAGGAAAAAGTCTAGTGGGCACAAATCAGGAGATCTCGTTGCTGGACATCGTATTGGACCGTTCGTTGCAATTCACCGATTTCGATATCTTGTTGCTAAATATTCAGCAACAATACTTGAATTATGTGCCGGGGCGCCGTCCTCCTGAAAGAAGATAGTTCTCTCCTCTTGAATTGCTAGATCATCCAACGCATCTTCAATTTCCTGTTGTTTCCTTTCATAATCAGTTTCCTTCATTTCTTGGCATAATATTGGTTTGTAGGGGTGAAATTTATTCTTCGCGGTTAACACATCTATTTGGGCACCTTCATTTTCTTTTTGGTATGTTGCAGAACGGACTGCAGTGAATCACTGATCTTCTTGTAGATTTTGCCTGAGTCGGCGAAACAAAGTTCTGTCGGGGTATAAATTTACTGCCGCAGTTTCGATTGCACCTTATGTAGGTAACAAACATATCCGTTTTTTCATAGTTTGAAAACTTCAATTATGGATAGTGTAATGTGAACATCTTTGTATTTTATTACGCTGCTTATGTCATTGCTTCCTGATTTTTTTTTGTATTTCCAGTCCTAACATACTTCCTTCCAATTGCTCTTTGGTAGCTTCTTAGTTTCTTCGTTTGGTTTTTGTTAAGAGCCAATGTTTGACAGCCGTATGTTGGCGCTGGTAATATTGCGGTTTCGAAAACTTTCCCCTGCAGTTTTAAATTCTTTTGGTCGCTCATAAAAGTTTTTAATGCTTTCGCCATGCGAGAGCTATTTCACTTCTTAATTTCTTTGTCTGGCCTATTCTTAAAACTCACTATCCGACCTAGATGTGTTATTTCGTTGCCTTTTCCTAATGTTGTTTTTCCTTTTAAATGTACGCCCTCTTGGTTTGTTAATATCTTAGATTTGTGTAGTTGATGGTCAACCCAACTCTCATCCTCTAGGTTTTCTATCAAATCTAAGATTGCACAAGAATACTCCTTTTAATTCCACATTTCTCCCAGTCTAGTTTTTCTGGGAGAAATGTGGGATTTGTAGTCTAGAAACTTCAACTGCATTAAAGAGGACTGGGGAGCCTCCTTGTTTAACCCCTTTCCTAATTCTAAATTTATTTCCTATTTCCTCCATTCTAATACATCCTGTTGATTTTTTATTAGATTTAGGATTAGGATTAGAGCATCTGTAATTGCATCATGTTTAACGGAGTCAAACTTAATTTATCCATTTATATAGAGAAATTAGGATACATTCTTCTCTTCTTTTAGTAAACCGACAAGAGGAGGAAATTGTTTAGATAATGCCGTTACTAATTTTAACTTATTAACCTAATATCTAAATATCCCTTTCCATATAAAACCAATATGATTTGAAGTAAGTATCATGGGAAAAAATTTTGACTGGTCAGAATTTTGATATATCAGTATTACCCATCTATAAATCCTCCTGCATTAAATTGTGAACTTTCTGCGGGTTTCCTTGATGGAATTATGACACCTTCACTACCGTATAATCTTCCGATCTCCACACTCACACTCTATTTTTCATCGTAATGAACAGTCAGAAAGCACTTCCTTGCACTTGCTGCGAGACAGAAAGAGAAGGGGCGAGAAGAATGAAAAAAAGAACATCGAGTTATTGACCCGGCCGACTCCTATCCGTGACTATAATTAAAAAGAAAGAGACGGCCACGTAGCGTAGTCGAGTTGCCCGTGCAAATTTAGATATTAAAGGCGATAACGGCCTGCCGTAAAGTACAAGGTAAATTAGCCCAGTGGGCAGTGGTCAGGCATGGCAAGCCGCGATCAACGATAGCCGGGGCCGCAAGGGGGGGCACGGGAGGGGAGAGAGTCTTTAATAGCACCGCACGCATCGACTCTTGCCATGAACACCGCCTGTGTGTATAAAGTTAATTAGTACATTACTCCTATCTATCAGGCGGTGCGGAAACAAACGCTAGCTGCCCCCACTACCGTTCACGCCCAAATTAGCGTCGCGGTAATTGTTTTAACTCCGACTGCTTTGTTTTTCCTCTCGTTTTTACACTTCTGAATGGGAGGTTTTTTTATGCGTCTGCAACGGCTGAGTGTTAGCGTGTAAAGCGGGCTTCGCTTGAATTTAGATCGCGGTTTTTAGTTCAAGGAACTCGTTAACGCTTAATGGGCGGCAATTTGTTATTCATATTAAAATTATAGTGTCGTTTCGTGGAATACTAATTATTATGCCTTATTACTGAGGAGTTTTAAACGGGGTGTTGAAAAACAAATTATGCATTCGATTTGTGCCGGAGTTACTTCTTAACTGTGCTAATGTGGGTAATTACCATGAGAAGTTTCAATTTCACACTCATTCTTGTGTAATGTATTATAATAGTATTCTACAACAATATATTATTGAAAAGAAAGGAAAACAAAAACAATAGGTTTCTCAAGCGAGAAAGTTTATTTGAAAACAAAATAAACTCGATTACCCTCCATCTGTACTGTGTCGTCCGTGGAGCGTATATATGGCGATTTTGGCGCAATTTTAGTCGTAAATTGATGTAAAAAAGTAAAAAAATTAAAGTTAGCGAGTATGATGTCTTCGCAACAGTCTGTCAAGGTGACAGGAGTTCAACATTGAGGTTAACCTGCGGACCCATTAAAGTCCCTAAATGCATAAAGCATCTACACAATTTGATACGGACACTAAATGGCGATTGCTCACCATTTTGTGCGTGTGTCAAATTCAAAATCGAAAAATCTTACAACTGAAGTAAACTTTGATTAAAGAATACAAAATAGGTAAATAATTTTAAATTAAATATTGACAGACTTAAATTAACCTTTTTTCACCTGTAATTGTTTCCGATACACCCGATCGATAGAGATATTGTTCAAACTGTGTTCTTTTTAGTCTTGATATTCATATTTTAAAAGCACTGATTAGGTGAATTTTTGCTTTCTACTATACACATTTTCTTCCGCTGATTTCCTTCAATAGAATTTATTAGTTAACGTGATTTTTAAGAAAAGACATGCGAAGGAACTGGCCAAAACAACAAATGTTTTTAATAAGTAATGATAATGTAATAGTACATATAATAATGTATTATTGAAAAAAAAGGAGAACAAACACAATAGGTTGCTCAAATGAGAGAGTGGAAATGTGCGTTTGAAAACAAAAGTTGTTTAATAAACAGAGAAGTATTTTAAAAACAGGAAGCACAAGATGCTACCTTCATCGAAGACAGCTGAGTGAAAGAACACCTAAAAGGAAGCAGGAAGTTTATAAATATGCTTCCCAGACCGCATTTCATGGGATGCAACGTAGAAAACATCTGGGAAGTCTGCAGACAGATGTAACCTACTGTAATAAAAAGTTGAGCTAATACCAGAAGTGGGAAAATGACAGTAGAATTTGTATATGTGCTCAATTACCTAAGATTTGATATCAGCATAAAAAAAGTAGATCTGAAAATTAGCAAAACTAGACCCTACGGATATCCTTTTGCTACCATTTTCTCGAACTGTAATAATACACATACTGGTCACGTACCCGTAATATACTATTTCTGACCTCTGCTCGTTCATCGTTATTTTCCTTGAGTGAGTGCAATAAAAAGGCGTTTATGGGTTGGGAAATGGTTATTTCAGAGAGAAACTTGTCATGTTTCTGAAGACATATGAGAGTACAGAAATTGGATGGATCTTCTTAGAACAATTTAACGTACTACTGGAACAAATTGCTCTTTTAATTATCAAGAACGGTGCAGTTTTATGACTGCTGCAAGTTGTGTAAGAGTGAGAGCAGCCATAATGGATAAATAAGAAAACTTGTGGATATTACATATTTTTTGAGCTTTGCGATAATTGTTGTGCAAAAATGTGAAAGCCCAAGATTAAGGGTTTCAGTTTTTACGGCTTTTCCATCAACTCTTGCGGTATTTTCGTTTCATGGATGCACGTAAACACATCCGCCAGCAGGTTTACTACCTGCCGACCAGACGTCATTATGACGTCCTCTATGTCAGGCAAGTCTTCGCCGCCTGCTTGCGATGTATGACGGCGAGTGCTCGACGTGCAGCGCCATCTATTATTCAAGAGAGAAAATTCCCGGCGACGCGCCTGCTTTACGATCTGGCGATATGGAATTTCCGGTGGGATTTTCGCATACCGCGTATATTGCCCTAAATCGCAATCGCACAGGCAGGCCGAAAAGTGCAAAGTCCAGATGGAGAGCGAGCGCGATTAAATGGACCGCCCTGCGAGCACGCGACGGTAGCTTAATTGCTCGCTCGGAAATTCTAGGTATCCAAGGAGGCATTCCCTCCGGGCATAGCCAACTAAATGCTTCGAATTAGTGGGACATCGGGGATAATGTTCCGGTTGGGACCTGATTCGGTTTACACGAACAATTTTAATGCCTCCTATTAGATTAGGTAATGCCAGGAATGAGTTTAAGTTAATTTGTTTTAATTCAAGTTGTTATGTAATTTTTACAAATACGGAAGAACGGCTTTCCGCCATCTTTCAATATGACGTAGTCACGCATCCCGTTTTGTATTATGGCCATTTGCGTTTTAATTCATCATTTAGAAAAATGGGCATAAACTAACTTTCCCTTGTCAAATGAATTTATACCCATATAACTTTTGTATAAATAAATTCAGATAATTACATTTAAAAAGAAACTACATTCGCATGGAATTTGTAACATATGGTCAAATTTTATATTACTGTCTCTACTTATTGTGCTCTGATTAGTTAAAATACAATAATTTATATCAGAAAACTACACAAAAAGGTGTTTTGCCAAAGAGGATGCGGACGTTCTACGTCCGGACAAGAATTGCTTCTATGGTTTGTAGGATAAGAATTTCCAACCCAACAATATATTGTGAACGTTCTTCTACTAAAGGTGTGACTAAACTTTTTCCAAGCTCTAATAGAAAAAGCCTCCTCTTGTTTGGTTTTTTTGAATTCCACTCTTGATTGTTAGCAATAAAAATTGTATAGGCGTTTAGCACTGTAATGCCTATAAAGACTATAAAACACATATAAAGGCCACCTTCTGGTTCCTCGTTTTACCGAGTATGTTCTAGCCAGCTGGTCTATGCTGTCTACTCCACCTTTTGTTTCATTATAATAGGTGTTTATGTCTGATCGTTTTTTTTATCAGTGTCGTTGGTTTTCGTATCTTTATGTTTTGTTGAAAGCATGATCAAGTTTCTAGGAGGACTTTTTTTCTGCGGTCAGTGAAGGCAAAATTGATGAGAACTTCTCTTCCTCTGGTCTCTTAATGAAAATCTGGCATTAATGTAGTGACTGGCCAATGAAAAATTCGGAAATAAATTTGACAACTTGCGGAATTAGAAGTTACTTTTGGTAGCAATGAAGACGATAGGCGATGACGTGACATTCAATCAATGTTGATCACTGTGTATATGATCAGTAGGTATTCCAGCTAAGTTATGCTGACATAATTACGTCCGCAAGTGGTATCTCTCGAAACAAAAACAAATGAAAAACAATAAGCTGGCCGCTCTTCATTCGTTTCCATTCAATATAAAGGCACGTTCCCATTTAAGGAAGGCTCCTCTCGTCGTTTTGCAACGTCGTCCCCCCTTAGCAAACAATAGCTCACCATGAAAGCAGAGATTCCCACGGCTCCGGCACAGCCAACTTCTTATGCTCGAAGAAACGCGAACAATACAGCCGCCGCCGTCGGAGGCCGTTAAGGCGAATTATCGAGAACAAATGAAGACGTTAATTTGTCTCTTGTCACCCCGTACCCCTTCGCGGCCCATAGACCGCAGAGCCTACGCGATTGCACAAAACGAAAACTCGCCTCATTTGTTAATTGCCGTTTTCTGTTGACAGTCGCCTACTGCGATACCTGTCTCGGCGCCGTCCGCCGACCGTAAACAGAAATAATTGCACTCGCGGCTTCGCGGAGATATTTATGGCGGCATTAAGGAGTATTAAGATTGTTTACGCTAGCTATCTGACAGTTGTTAAAGACGCGAGATTGTTATTTGCACCACAAACAAATAGTGTCATAAAGCCGACTGTTGCTCCTTCCAACGAGCGACCGGTTTGCAAATAAAAATGTGGCCACGACGTGTTAACACGTTCGCTGACTTGCACGAAGAAAAAACAATGGGAATATTATGACAAATTGTTTTTCTTAATAATTATGGCGCAATATATTCATTACAGAGAGGAATCTACTGTATCCAAAATTAAAACCACGATGCTATTTTTAACGATCATTAATTTGGAATTATCTTTTTAGCCTTGAGGTCAATTGCCGTTATTAACGCAGAAATTACAGACAGTAATTTTTAGTTTATTCAATTACACACATTAATTCGGAAACAGATAATTGAAATTTAAGATAATTTTTTTAATTACTTTTAAATTTTCCACTTTTTATATTAATTAGCCAAATACATCTGAAAAGTACTTAAAAATAGGTTAAAAATGTACATGTGTTTACGTGTATGAAATTTAATTTAAATGCTTCTGTTAATATTCCTTGTGAAACCCTAGTTGCAAACCCATGACCTTCGAGATCTTGCGACCCCACTTTGATTTTTTCTGATGGCCCCATCTTAAAAACAATATTTTCAAAACTCCCATTAATAATTTGCAAGAGCTTACCGAATGAATCACTACCAAATGTGAAGAAGTAAACAATTTTCCAGAACTGTTACAATATGTGATTGATGGGGTTAAGCGAAGAACTCAACTGTGCGTTCAGGAAGGTGACGGTCATTTCCAGCACTTATTATGAATTATTTAACCGCTGTTCAATGAATCATCGTAAATTAAACAACTAAATATTCTCATTATAAAAGTTGCCTTTATTCTTAGTA
The DNA here is from genome assembly GCA_033557515.1 of Diorygopyx duplodentatus. NCBI lineage: Eukaryota > Metazoa > Arthropoda > Insecta > Coleoptera > Scarabaeidae > Diorygopyx > Diorygopyx duplodentatus. Next base: position 7,546 of record JAWQRJ010000521.1, on the reverse strand, counting down.
GGTTAGGTTTTATTTCACAAGTGACAGCAAATTGCAAAGGCATGCAAGACAGACGTTTGAATTTCAGCGCCAACTGCAAATGGAAATTTATTATTCCACACGTTATTACTTGTCATTAAATATTATTTTGAGATTCCAGCCAAGGCACTCTTAGGCATATAAGGCTAGTTAAGCTATTTTAGAAAGCAATCAGAGTAATGAGTTAAAAAAAAGTTTTTGGGGACCCTTGAAACTATTCTATACTATCAAATGGCCTAAAGTTCTTAATTTATTTATTTATTTATCGGCATCGTCTCGGGATACCGACAAATAAATAAACCCACGCAAATCCCCCGTATTAGCGTGGGTGATATTTGCATGATTTAGAGATTCCGGTGTCAGGAATCGATTGAAGTAGGTCTTAACTTTAAAAAAAAATCGTTTTAAGATATAAAAATGATTTTTTGCTCATTGTAGCTAGCTTGCAGAGACATAGGGAGCCATCGTGAGCGCTGGCAAAATGTTTTGTTTTTACTTCCAGCGAGCTCGGTCTTCCAGGTATTATTTACTAATAAAGCATTAAACTCAACTTCGCATCCTGGGGTATGGTAAGGATACAGACATAAATTATCATCAATAAGGAATCAAGTGACATTAGGCACCACTTCATTGATAGGGGACTGCAAATTCTCGCTTCTTAAATAATTGAATGAGAAAGCTACGAAATTTGAGTATTGTATATTATGCACTAAAATAAAATGTATCAGCTTTTTTTCGAGTGGATTTACCACCTCGAAAATATAAGTACCAAATCCAAAAAATTTTTCGTCCTGTCCCGAACGTTTGTTTCCCATTATAACAGTGTACACTAACCTTTTGCAGCCCAAGTCGGTTTTATTAATTAATTTGTAAATGTGTGCAACAAAGCATAAATGAAATTTTTTAAAATATTTACAAGTTTGCGTAAACTTCGTGATATTTGTACATTGCACGTTATTTCTTGACAACAATGCTTTGTGCAACTGTTAATGTATAAAAACACGAGGGCTAAACTTGGATTTATTAAATATTAAACAATTATTTTTAATATGGTGCAGTAATTATCCATTTTAATCAGGTTTTGATGTTGGTTGGGTGAAAAATATTGTATTATTCTGAATAGCGAAAGTATATTTATTTCAATTTGTGTCCTTTAAGAACATACCTATATTGAAATAAATATACTTAATTAATGAAAAGCTCACCTTGAACAATATTCTGGGCAAGGGGTGGACTTTCATTTGATGTATGATTTAGTATGCAGGGTGATTCACGGTGACCGCCCATTAGAAGTATCTCGAGAACGAAAAAAGATACTGAATTTTTTTTTGTGGCAGTAAATGTGTAAATATTTAATGAACATATTTTCAAGATGGTGGCATTTCTGGGTATAGCGGGAGTTGGCCTCAACTTGCTTATTTTAAATGGAATGAATGTCCCAATTTTAATTTTTTTAGATTCTGCCGAAACTTTAAATGTCATTTCGTTAAAGCACTCTTTACCGTAAAGCTGATATTTTCCGAGATGTAAATATTTTTTTTTCGAAAATTTTGGTAGAAAAGTGTAATTAAATAAAAACTTATATCTCAGTAATAATTAATGGTAGGTGGCCGAGTTTTGACGATGTATTAGAGCTAGCGACCATGCATAAAAATCAAAATCACTTTCAGTAACGCTAGTAATTAACAACTTATTTTGATACCACAATAACACCAAAAACTTTTTTGTTAATTGCATGGTGCCTTTTTAAATACACTAGTCGATACTACAGACAAAAAAATCGCATTTAACGATGTATCATGTTCCTACACCCAAAATGCGTGGTTACTTAGATATTTGCAATATTTGCAATTGAAGTAGTTCTAGGCGGCTTTTACTGTAGCAAAACAATCGAAGAACGAGCGAGAAATCTGACAGATCATACATGCATTGTGTTTATTATTGCTATTTCGTGCTGTTGCGGTCCTGTTAAAAAATTGATAATAATTACTTAAATGCCGATATTTTGGAGTTACCATTCATGGACGATGCCACAAAATAATTAGTAGAACTTGTAGAAGATTGAAAAGTATCCACCAATGAACCAATACAAATTTAGAAGATTGGGTATTATCCAGTCAAATCACATCCAGAGAGAACAATCAAATTAATGTATTGGCGTACAAAGAAAATAAAAAAAAATAAAAATTGGGGCATTCCATTTAAAATAATAGCAAGTTATGGTCAACTTCCGGTATCGCCGGAAATGCCACCATCCTGAAAATATTTTCATTTAATAGATCCCACATTTTTACTGCTACCGGCGGTTACTGTGAATCACCCGGTATATTTAGTTATACCCGCCTTTTTCAATTTTTTAAATTTCTTGCACTGTAATATTTGAAATGCTACAAGTATTATCGAGAACTTTTCATAGCAAAAGTGATTGTATCCATTATTATTGTTTATTATTCAAATTGAGCATTTAAACTGCGATAAATTTTAGTCATATCATGGGTAACGTATAGTTCCTCAATTTTCATTTGACGTTGAACAAAAGTACTTAAGTTATCTACTCTCGTTTCCAAAACCTTTTGATTTGCGCTTATCAATTGAATTGATTCATTAAATTTTCTAACCACATTCTCAATTAGAAAAGAATCCCGATTTAAAATAGATTGGTGGCATCTATCCAAGGTGCGAAACCGCAGCATCTTAAAGAACACCTGCCGTCAGGTTTCTAATATGATATGTTCGTTGTTTTTAAAATTTATCTTGTAATGTCACTGTATTAGCGTTAATTTTCAAAATTTTGAAGTGACCTTCATAAAACTGGGTAAGTTTACCTTTTCGTTTCACGGCATCTACCTTAACGTAAACTTATTGACCAACCACTATTTGGAAATGTTGAGTGGAATTAGAGTTCAAATGAGTGGGGTGGGGGTGTAATGTTAATGGATGAAAATTTTACACCCCCTGCATTATTCGCTAACTGATACATTAGCATTGTAAAATAACTCATTTCGAAACTTTTTTATCTGTTATTACAATATTAAACCGTGTCCATCAAATTTTTGTTCCAGAATGTAAGTTATTATGCCCAAGATGTGTAGAAGCACCCCCTCTTCCTTTTAAGAAATAATGAACTGAATTCAATTGAAGGAAATGCATTTTTAAAGCGTAAAAAAACATACGAATATTTTGTAAATTGTATGATAATGGTCCCTGAAGAAGTGTACATCAGATCTCTTACAATCTAAATTTGACTGTCTTACTTCAGTGACACATCTAAGTAGGTATATCGTTCACTGCTACTGCTACATTACACACAAAATTATTATCAAACCCTTCTGGAAGTACTTTGAGGAGCAGTTAAACGCAAACAATTCTGAATTAAATAAGATGAATAATGTACCGTGATTTTTCGCGATCTAACCGTATTAGCTCAATCTTTTGGTTTGGGGAGCATTAAAAAGAGGGGATGACATCGTCAATGACAAAAAATGAGATTTAGATTTGTAAAAAAGGATCATCTGATTTTCTATATATATGTTAATTTGCATGACATTTAAAAGTGGACAAAAACTTCTCACATCAAGCGTTTATGTATTTCTAAATTTGCTTTTAAACTTAGAGGAAGTATACGCTAGTCTGACATTTCAACCTTAAACATGCTGGATTCAGTAAGGTAGGGAACAAAAGTAAACAAATATATCTTATTGCAGACTTCCCCTTCTACAGTGAATTTTGTTGCTTATTCAACTGCAATAGATTTTGAATCTAGGATTGGAATTGCCCCCCCTCTCCCCTCCCTATTTACTAGAGACTCTCTACTTTTGTTGCTTGTCTTCCCCAACAATAACTTGTAGGCCAGTTGTTTAGCTGCCATCAACATCTTTCATAACAATTCTTTTTTCTTGTTTCTTGCAGGTGTAAGATGCAGTGTGTGAGGCAGTGGGTCGCCGCAGGGCAAGGTCTCGGCGGCGGGGCCCTTTGCATCGGCGCATGGCGGCCCCAATGAGATCCACGAGCTCGCAGCACGACGCTGGCCACCGAGCTAGGGTGGCGGACCTCCGACAGCAGGGCCCCCTACATACGACGCCTAATATTACGACGACCGGGACGGCAATACACCAACAGCAGCAGCAGCAGCATCATCATCAGGTTATTCAGCAGCAACAAGCGGCAGCGCAGCATCCGCCGTCATCGTCATCATCATCATCCTCATCGTCCTGTTCTTCTGTATCCTCCGCGACTTCTGGAATCTCGAACGTCTCCTCGTCCTCTTCCGTCTCCTCCCATCACCACCACCACCACCACCATCACCCCCACCACCACCATCAGCAGCAGCACCATCATCACCACCACCACCACCAGGGGTTGCACCCTTCGGCCGCTTCGCCCGTCACCTCGTCGAGCGCTACGACCAACTTCGAATATGACGACAACGAATGGGATATAGGGATCGGCGACCTGATCATCGACTTGGATGCTGATATAGAGAAGACGAACGAGGGGAATAACGTTAACAGTAGCGGTAGCGGCGGTGGATTGCCGTCCTCGGGCGTTCTCCAAGGAGCGGCCGGAGGTAACTTGCAGTCGTCTGTGGTGCCCGGGAGTCTGTGTGCTGATCAGCAGCACCAGGTGAACGCGCTGCAGGCTGCTGCGATGGCGACCAGCGCCAGTCCGAACACGTCGACGAAGAACGCCGCCAAGATGGCCATTGAACATTCAGCCACTGTTGACAAGGTAATTTTGAAACCACGTAGTTACGTTAAATAATAGTTTCAATGTTAAGGCATTCTGTCTTTGATGTGTTATAGAGATAAAACATTGAAACATATCAAGGCTAATATATACCAGGCGGTGGAAATCGGAATGAAATGGGGATGTGACTTCAGAAAGGGCCACTGATTTGATTTGTTGACGAGCAAATGCTACAACCTGGTGTATGTTACCCATCAAAACAAACCACAGCAGATTCAGAAATTGTCTTCTTGCCACCTCGTGTAATAGGGCTTCTTTTGTTTCATTAATAACAATAAGGATACTTAATCATCATTAAAGATGACAACTAAAAGGCTAATTCTTGAGAACTAGCCCTTGATTTTAAGATTAAAAATTGACTTACTTCAAACCTGAAGTCTTTGAATATTTATTGTTGTAAGCAGTAAATCTCAATTTTAAACGCATAATAATACAGGATTAAAACAAGGCAGAATACTATACGAAAGATATCAAAACCTTGACGTTTTATTCAGAAATCATTTTCCTTTCATACATATATAAAATATACAGAGCGTTCTATTAAGAGAAGTTTTCCGCTCGAAGGCCAATTCAATTCCATTATATTCGTCAATATGTTCTACTTAAAAAAATAACACAAAGATGCTTTGTCCATTTAAGGAAGATCGTAACTATAGTAACAAAAAAAAAATAGCAATTTCTTGGAATACCCTGTACTTTGTATAACGATAATATGTGTCAACATGTAGGAAATTTTGCTTAAATAGTTTGTGTTCTTGCGAGGAGAACAAAAGGTAAACTAATTGTGTACAACAGAAGACATTAAAAAAATATTTAGAATGACACATAATAGATTTTAACTGGTTTTTATCAACTTACAAGTCTTCTAGCCTACACAGTTACGTGCCTGTAGAAAGAAGTAAGCGCCAGCGGTAGATATTTGTAGTTTGTGTTTATAAAAATTTCTGAAAACTTGTTCGGATTTATGTTTGATACTCTGATGCAACTACGAAATTGAATGTTTTGGAAAATCTAATCGTGTTCCCTTGTTCTAGTTCTGAAGCTATAATGAAAGTAAGTTTTCCATCGCATCCCTTTTTCGTAACACATTTGTTTTCGCGCAGGGCCTGAAAATGAAGATAAAGCGCACGAAGCCGGGCACGAAGTCCTCGGAGGCAAAGCACGAGATCGTCAAGAGCAACGAGCAGAACGGCACCGCCGACTCGGGGGACATCGTCGCCAGCAAGGGGGCGTCCGGAGCCTCCGGGAACGGCGGCGGCGGTGGCAAACACCCATCGTCCATCGGCAACTCCGTCAACAGCGGCATCTCGTCGCTGACGAACTCCTCGTCCGGGTCGCAGAACTCGAACTCGTCGTCGTCGGGCGGCGGCGGCAACTCGGCCACCGGCGGCTCCGGGAACAAACGCAGCTCCGGCGGCCACCGGAGGGACAAGGCGAGGGACAAACACTCGGAGAAGCAACAGCAGCAACAGCAGGCCTCGCAACAGCAAATCGGCGGACAGCAGAACACTAGCAATAGTAACGCCAGTGGAAATAACAGTGGGAATAACGTACAGAGTAACGGTAGTAAAGTGAACAGTGGGAGTAGTAGTAGTGGTGCGAACAGTGGTGGCGCCAGTGTTCAAGTGGTGGACGGCAATAGTTTAGTGAGGGTTAGTGCGGGACAGGTCGGCGGACAGAGGCCGGTTTTCCCGGCGAGCACGGGGCCAGGACCGCCGAACGGCGCCCAGCAAATTGGGGGAAATGGCGTCGGGGGTCCGCCGCCCAGTCCGGCCCCCGCGACGGCTCAAGGGTCGGCGAGCAAGCCGGAACAGGCGAAGGTCGGGTTGGGGAGCGCGAGGCAGCCGACGCCGTCGACGGCCGACGACAGAAGCTCCTCACCGCCGCCCTCTAAGAAATTGAAAACTGAAACTAAGGTAAGGGTAGGTTTAGTTCGGTTATTATTGGAAATGGACCAAAATGTTTGGGGTTTTGGGGACTGCCTGCTGATGGTTCACCACGAGAAAGCAATGGACGAAACAAATTCGTCCATTTACAAAATAAATTCGTCCAAACTCCGTTTTAGTTGCGATCTACTTCGAGCTACTCCGTTTTTGTTGCGAGCTACTCAGTTTTTATTGCGAGCTACTCTGTTTGGGGTGCGAGTTACTCCGAGCTACTCGGTTTTTGTTGCGAGCTACTTCGAGCCACTCCGTTTTTGTTGCGAGCTACTTTGAGCTACTCCGTTTTTGCTGCGAGCTACTCCGAGCTACTCCTTTTTTGGTGAGAGCTACTCCGTTTTTGTTGCGAGCTACTCAGTTTTTGTTGCGCGTTACTGCGAGCTTCCCCGTTTTTGTTGCAAGCTACTCGAGCTACTCCGTTTTTGTTGCGAGTTACTCCGAGCTACTCCGTTTTTGTTGCGAGCTACTCGACTTTAGATCAGCCGTTTGAAAAACAGGTATTATCATTATTGGCCAAGTATTCAACAAATGTTAATTTGGAGGAACAAAATGATGTACTGCAGCAGACAAACAGTAAAGTAAACACTACCATGTGTGTCAAAAAAATCAGTTTAGGGTAGGACATGCAAAACTACGTATAGTGTAAACTATCTAAAGTATAAACTACGACACAAGTTTTATGCAGATTTGAACTTGTCTACGACACAAGCTTAAAATTTGTCGTCATTGTATCATTTTTTACTTTCTCTTACCCGAAGGTATAAAGAGAAAGTAATGCATTCGGTCCAAAATTTTGATGGTGAGATTTTGATATATCTTGATGAATTATGGTATTCTAAGAC
>JAWQRJ010000520.1:0-20323 GCA_033557515.1 Diorygopyx duplodentatus | reverse complement strand
GCACATTATCTCGAAGGTGGTGCGCTTTTATATAGACAAGTCGTTATAATTTAACCTGAAGAATAGACTATAGTAGTGTACTTTTTCGAGACACATAGTACATCTGCGTTCTTTTATTCGTGCCTAAACACTTTACATTATTGCGTTCGCTTTCAAAATTATTCGTAATGAGGTCGATTACAGATTCGCAGCTATCTGAAATAACTGCTTTATTAAATATGAACAAAATTACATATAATTTTGAATTTTCCACATTAGATTATTTGTTTGCTACCAAAAATAATAGTATGTTGTGATTAGTATAATGGTGAAAATCACTAATTTCTGTTGGTTTGGATGATTTTCCACTTGTCAAAAGGACTGGAAATCTATCTTTCTTGCAAAAAAAAATGGTAAACACCTCCAACATCGTACAACGTTGAGCAAATATTTGGATAATTAGATAATTAACTCTCATTAACTCTTGCCATTAACTAAAAAATTGATAATGTGCGAAGTGGTCCATTTAGAAAATACTGTCGCATTGCGTAACATTTTTGCCTCATTAAAAATGAATAAACGTGTCTGGAAGCCGTTTAAAAATAACCTACAGAAACGAATTTTTGTTTCATATCTTTTGCCTAAGTTACATTTCGGCATACGCAGTACTACCAGTAAAAGCTATCAATATTCAGTAACAAAGGCAAACTTTAAACACGGGCATATTTACATTTACATTTTTGTTATGTCGGTATCGGAGTCTAATAGTCAAACTTGCTCAATGTAACGGTTTCAGAAAAACCTTATCTTTGCACCATTTGGAAGCATTTTCGGGCATACATTTGTTCGTTCTGACGCAAGGAATCAGCTCTCAGAGTTTATCCACGCATTTCATGGTCATCCTGTATAGCCTATCCGTTTTATAGTGTTTCTCTTATTTCAGACTCCAGTATATGGGGCATCCTGAACATTAATGTTTCTTAATAGCTTCTCCATTCTGAGGCCATGGCATGACTTTTAGAGCGGTCAGTGCTGTAAGGGGTTTTCTAACTATAAAGCATGACCTATCTTTAACGAGGGGGTGGGGAACATCTTACGTAATCTCAAGAGAATGGCAACGGAAAGTATCCTACCAAAAACAAAAAATAACGAAACAACGTTCAGTCAGACGTATAGGTACGCTGAACTGGTAGAATTTTTATTTTGAACTTTTTCAATTCTTTCAAATTGTCAAAAACCGCCAATCAATTAGAATTAACACTGCTGTTTGATAGCTATATAAGTCATATAAAATAGTGCAGAATGTTAAATGAATCAAACTACTCAATTAATAATTGATAAATAAATCACTCATTACTCCTGTTTAAAAAAATTTCAAAAAATCATTTTAAAATACTTGGTCATATTAAAGTTTAGTCAGTAGCTTTTATGTTGTAAGATACCATCTCAATTTTTTTTGTTTACTTCCATTCGTATTTAGCACTAGCAAAAAAAGATCATTTTCTCCTTCTGAAAATTTTAACGAGAGACGTTTGCCTTTATTTTGATACCAGTGCCTGCTCGCACTCATTTTGTCGACTGCTGTTCCACTGAACTACAGAAGCATTACTGCGGCATTTACAATAAGCTCCCCTAATAGTCAGTCCCCTCAGGGCGGCAAAGGTAATAAGTGATAACCTTTAGCTAACGTAAACACAAGCTGCATGCGTCGCTGCTGCGAAGTCAGGTCGAGATGAAATTAATTTCAAGAGTTCCCAGCTCACGCCAAACTGGTTTTACGCTTTGCTTATGCATGACTTGGAAATTTCAAAAGTCAAAGTTCACCTTATACGACAATTAACAGACAGGGCACATGGAATAAATGCATAGCAGGAATAACGACAAAGGTGATTACTGCTAGAATGCATTTCCTAATATTAAACTTCGATTTACAACTACATATTTAGAAAGTAACGAGGATCTAACTTTAAGGTTTAGCCTATTATTAGTAGTTATCGGTAGTATTGCTTTCTTTTTATAAAAAGAGCGATAGACCCATATGTAACAATTATAGAGAAATAGCCCTATACTACACGCGGTTTATAAAATGTTTTAATTTTCCACTTCGGGATGTTTTGAAGGGTGATTTCACCCCTTTCAAAAGAAATTAGGCCGACAAATAATGATTTCGAATATTCTTGGATGACTACATGTCCACAAAGTTTGAATTTTTTTTTTTAATTTGCGATTTCAGGATATTTGGAAGGGTGGTTTCATCCTTCTAAAATGAAATTGTGTAGATAAAAAAATGGCATCGAATATCCTTGGATGAGGATATTTCCATATTTCCATATTATTTCCACAAAGTTTTTTTTTAATGTGCGAGTTCGGGTTGTTTGGAAGGGTAGTTTCTCTCTTTTAAAATGATATTACGCTGATAAAAAAATGGCATCCAACATCCTTGGATGAGCACTAAATGTCCACAAAGTTATCTACCATCCACGTATCTAGACTGCCGAAAAATGTGATTTGTTGGAAGCCTATCTGGTATGCAAAAAACGCTCTTCTAAGGCAAGAAAATTCTAAAAAACGCCAAAACACGAAAACAGGATGCTTAATTGTTTTTCTGCTTATGCAATCTTTTGCTAATTTAAACTATTTTGTAACTTTACTCATCAAAGTTTCCAATGGTGCGCAATTTGGATCGGTCTGTATTTGCTGATTCTCTTGCAACTAATAATGAATAAATTAGTAGTTAGTATGTATGTGCAAACACGCTGAACTAATAGAATTATTTAATTTTCAATACTTTCGAGTACCAACTTCCTTTTTATGTGACCTTTGCCACTTACATTCAAGTTCTAGAGTACTGACAAAAAACATATAAAATAATTTAAGAGAGATGTTTGTTCTGCCATATCAACAACAACAAAAACGAAGATTGATTAGTAGGAATGTTACTAAGTAACCTCTCCAAAAGTTATTGGTTTCATCTTAATCTTTAATTTGAAAGTTATTCGAATTATTTTGGGCTTTAAATAATAAATTTTATGAAAATATGAATTGCCATAAATAGGTTATGTTACAAAAAAAATACGCCATAAAACATTTATTCTATTATCCGTTAGATATGCGTTTAGCATGTCTTTGATACTCGAACTGACTGAAAGTTTAATGCCCTTTTCGCAAATAATTAATTTTGGATATATTCGTGTTTAACGACATAAAAGCACTCCTGATGGCTGTTTTTATAGCAAAATCCCCTGGTAATAAAATGTTTTATGTTCTTTCTTTTTGGTTCCATTAGTTAGAGAGGCATAGGGAAGCTACAAAAAGATGTAAATTTGTTTTTCAGCTATATAACCATAGTTATACTATGCTATATATGACTAGACTAACTGCTTTACGATGTTCTGAATCATAGGCTGCGATCAACCAAAGCCTCGTAGAGGCATGGTTATGTTAGAATTGATTACATACTCTACACTTAGCTGTATACTATATGGCGCGAAATTTACAATAATAATAATAAACCCCAGAATTGTCCAAAAATAACTTTCTCGACATTTCCACAATGTATATAATTATTATTATTATAACATTTGAATATCTAAGGAAGCGAAACATTTTCTTATTTTGTTGAACTTACGTGACGAACGATTCCGTTTGAGAATGTTGCGATACGTCTTGAGAGCGTCGCTATGACAGCAAATTTAATATTTTAATCAGAATCGGGAAATGGGCGAGCGCTGTCGGGGTTCGCCCTGTTTACGCCAACGTGATTTTTTAATCGAGTTACCTACCAAAATTTTCGACATAAATTGATTATTATCGGCTCACGGTCAGTTATAATGTATACAGTGACACGGCTAGTTGGCCGTGACATTTTAAAGTGGAACCATAATTGCAAAAAGTGAAGACATTTGAAGATACCATCAAATGTCCTTGCAACTTTTTCTTAATCTCAAATATAATTATAAAATATGAAATTGGTAGTATTTTCGACAAAAAAATCCGGAATGACGACCATTGGGAATCAATCGGGAATTATTATTCTTTCGATCATTTGGATGTTAAGACAGCGTAATGAATCAATTAGTAACAGGCAAGGTTCGGCAGGGGAATCACCCCTAACGAATTTACAGAAATTTTATCATTGAAGTAAAACTTGTTTTTATAATGAAGTAATAGGGCAATAACATTGTTTTCTAAAAAATACCAAGGGGTAAACCGCTTAGGAATTATGGGGAAGTACAAGGAATTCAAAGCAACTATTTGGAATTATAGGGAACAGTCAGGAATTATAAAGCAATTGTAAGGGAATTACTAACGGGTAAAAACGTGTTAACTAACATAACTATACAGTGTGTGCGTAATGAAATTAATTATAAATTCCGTAAACATTATTGCAGAGAAATGACCGAACACGTTGATTTTGTTTTTTAAGGCACTTTTAAAAACATGAGATATTCATCATTAACAAAACAATGAAGGAACAGGAAATACAATTTTATTCACGATCCATAAATTTGGCAGACACCTAATCTGATGACAAAGAAACAATTTCTTTGCAAAGGTTTTAAATTTTATCCTTTTGCAAAGTTTTCCAACAAAGCTACAGATATTTTGTCAGTAGAATATTAAACTATTCTTAGAAACGATCATCAAATACGCAAAGCTACAAATGTGCGATTTATTGAAAAATCTATCTTTAATAAAAGACCTAATAATTCCCAAAAAATATAACATTTCTCTTCTAAAATAAGTTAAACGTAAAATAGCTCACAATACAATATCTTCTAATTCAGGTAAAGGTAATAGCTTGGCAATTATTTGTTCAATACTTTAGATAAATAGTGCATATTAATAACAAGCCAACAAAATATAACTTTTTAAAAACTCTGTTAACGTTAATAGCTGATAATATTTTTTTGCGTACTTATGGACGATTGGAAGATACCGCCTAATGGCGATAAATGTATACTACCACATAATTGTATACATATTTTCTTTATTGGCTGGCTGGCTGGTAATAAACAATTTACAATTTAAAAACTATAAGAATAAGGCAAATTCATTCAAAACGTTTTTCATCGGTGGTCTATGTAATTATTCAAAAATAATTGTAAAATATTGTCTTTTCTGGGCCTCCGGTACAAATAAAAATATTTTTAAAATGTACACTGTGTGACCTTCGAATGTAAAGTTATGCTTACTTTACATTCGAAGGTCACACAGTGTACATTTTAAAAATATTTTTATTTGTACCGGACGCCCAGAAAAGACAATATTTTTTTGAATAATTACATAGACCACCGATGAAAAACGTTTTGCATGAATTTGCCTTATTCTTATAGTTTTTAATTGTAAATTGTTTGTTACTAACCAGCCAGCCAATAAAGAAAATATGTATACAATTATGTGGTGGTATACATTTATCGCCATTAGGCGATATCTTCCAATCTTCCATAAGTAGTGTTTTTAGAAACTCTTGTCACAGGATTTCGACCCTGCATCCCTACAACAATTGCTCGAAAATTTTTAAAAAATTAACCAACATAGGACCATGAGGAACACCAAAGATAGATTTTTTACAAAATAACGTGCCAAAAGCAAAATTTGGAGTTTCGTTCTACTCATATCACTCTATTCATATGTTAATGTGCAGTGATAAAATATTGTCTCACTTTAATAGTCCTTTATTACATCGTTGCATCATTTTCAATCAAGTAAACGTCACAATCCTAATATTCCGCATATTTATTGAAATGGGATGGCATAATTAAGTGAGATATTCGTAAATACGCTAATAAAAGGCAACAAACTGTCAGTTCGATATTTTTCTTTTTTCTTATTTCAGAATGATCTCCACCGAGCGATGCAGAAATCGCAATCTGCTCTCTCGCAGCAACTGATGATATTGTCGGCTACACTCCTGTGCCTCGTCTTTACAAGGTAAGGTTCAACTATTAAATTGACCTGTCGCCTGCAAGATATTTGGCAGTTGAGCGGAACACGCTTCAAAAGTAATTACTTGCTAAGGCGATGGTTATAATCCATTTTCCGGCCGGGGAAGTGTGATGTTTCTCTTTTGAGCACGATTTAAGCTTGCCTTTATTTTTAATCAACTCTAAAAACCCATTTATAGCCCTGACTGTTTCTTTATTATTGTTATTCGCATACTGAGTGCTGTATTTCGAATTAGTATGTACTAATTCTACGGGTCATTTACTACAAGAGCTTTAAATCAATTAGGATGGATAATACATTGTACAATTTATTGAAGTTTTTTTGTTGTATCAATAGTCTATTAATATTGTTAATACCTCAAAATTTCTATCAATTATTAATTTGCATGTCACAAAAAAAGTCACAGCCGGGCGCTCCCACTATTTTTTGCATTTTTTTCCACTATTGAAGCCGAATGAGGGCGTAATATTTTCATATCCTGCATATATTTCTTCTTCCAAGTGAGGTTCGGAGGATTCTATAACCTACAAAAATTACTAATTTGATTAGGTGTATAATCTGCTAAACTGCTTGCACTCTTGCGAGTCAAAAACACGTGAGTTGAGAATTGTCTTCGCCTTCTGGATATCGAAATATAAAATATCATAATAGTGCATAACCAAATCTTCGAAATAAAACACTAATAATTTGATCAATTTTTTTAAATAACTGCCTACACACTTTTCGTAGTATGTAATGAACTATCTTTTATCAGGTTCGATGTCGGAGCACTAATGTAAAACAATGTAAACGTTAATCCATTTTTTATATTTGATTTTGTCTACTATATTATTCTCATATTTCTTAACAAATTTACATTTGGTTTTTGTGAATAGATTAGAATTTTGCTTCATTTGTTAAACTAAATGCTGCAGCTAAGTTGTATTATTTTAGGAAGTTTTTGAAAGGAAATGCAGGAGAATTGGTATAAGCAACTCTCATGCATATATGAGTTTTGGTTTTTCTGGTTTATTTTGATTTGATCTATGTGGCTTTACTTTATTAATTTCTTGCCGGTTTAATTCTTTAGGGTAACCATCTTTATAAAAGCTATTTAAATTTTCTTCTAATTTCATTATAATAAAAGGGCTATTTTCATTTATAGGTTTCGCAACAGTTTATTTTTTCATTGAGAAACTAAACATAAGTCTGAACTACACCAATGTACTAAAATAACGCAACAATTTAATTTAAGACAGAAAAAACTACAATAACTTACAAACCACGGCGAGGTGTCATGTTAACAGTGACTAAGATCAATTTCGAATAAGATACGCAAATTACCAGATGATTAATGATGGATTTCTTGCCTCGCGATTCAAGAAATGTTGAGAAAGTTGGCAAATGGTGAGTCTGGCCACTTATTTTGTTCTTTTTTCACTCACTCCTACATATCATATAAGGTCATATATTCTTATTTACAATCATAATATTTCAAATATATCGTAACATCGTTTCCGATTAGTGAATTTCCACATTTTAAATTTTTTATAACTCCACATTTTATAACTCCATTAGATATCTTATAATAAATAGAAATTATGGTATAGTATAATTTCATTTCTGTATGATTTCAACTTACTTTAACAAGTAAGAATTGTTTTCACACATTTTTCTTTAGTTTTTCATTTATTGATATGTTCTTGAAGATTTACTTATGAATTTTACACAAATACAAAAAATCTTCAATAAGATGTTATTAAAGTCTCTACCAAGTAGGAAAGTGCTAAAATATTTATAGACTGCACTTGTATACCATTTACAAATTTGATATTCCATTAATATTTTTACGTCTTCATTACCAAGTTATTTTTAATTGGGAAATATATATTTGTTAATATATATTTGTTAATATAATTTGTACTAAGAACTTTTGTTTGTAGAAGTTCGTCAAAAGGGATTCAAGTATATACTTTTCTTCCTTCAAAATTTAATTTTACACTATTCAATTTAAAAAAAATTGAACTTTTTGGAACTATTGCAACTTAGAATATTTATCAATAAAGCATGAACGTCAACTTCGCATCCTGAGGTGTACATATTTAAACTAACAATAAGAAATTAATAAACTAACAATTAGGCTTAGCTTAGCTTGGACGTTTATATTGTCGTAACTTATATTTCTCCCAAGTGGGTTTAAGACCTTGGAAATGCAATGCCTTGAACAAGTTTTGAACTTTCTACTGTTTCCTTAGTCGCACGCTTTTTATTACAATCTCTTGCTACTCATATAGTATATTTCATCAAAATGTGTAACTGTTTTGTAAAAAACGTGTGTAACAAAGACATAAACATAATTTTAAAAATATTTACTGTTGTGTGTAAGTTAAAAATTATTTTCATTGCTTTGGCTTTGCTTGAACATGACAACCGTTATTGTAAAGTTTTTTTTATTTCTTGATAAAACGTACCTGGGCATTTTACCTGTAAAAATTGGATTAATCTCAAACTATAAATTTATTATTTTTGTGTAACTACTGTTAGTTAATCAGTTAAAGCAGAGGGTTAAACTTGGATTTGTTAAATATTAAACAATTATTTTTAAGAAAATGTTATTTCCATAAAATTCATTCAACGAATGGATAGAGTATTAATATTATTGGCTTAAAAATATGTACGCCTTTTTTACCACTTTTTTACGTGTTTGCGTCTAGACGACCCAGCAACGTTATATCAGCCTACGGGCCGACAGTGACATCTATTGTTATCATACTAAAATTACAACTTGAATTATTTGTCAAGTCTTTATCTCATAAAATCCTAACCAAATAATATTGGCTGATGCCTACGCATTTACTTTGGAAAGTATATCTAAGATTTTTCTATACAATAATTTACTACGATAAAAGCAATTGGCACAGGTATCTGGATGACAAGTTTTTTAAACATTCATCAGTATACAATTCTTCTTTAAATCGCTTTTGAATATAATCTTTTCGCAAAAGATAGATTATAATACAAATAAAAAATAAACTACATCATTCACATCCAAACGTGTAAAGTTGAAAGCTCATATTGAAAAGAAAATTAAGTTTTTTTGGCGTAGCACCACGTTTAGTACATACAGAACACAAAGTCTCTTAAAATTTGACAAACCTTTTCATATATTGACCGACATTGACCGATATTGACCGACAGAACATTACTGAAATTGTAGCAGGATTGAGCCAAACAGTATTCTTTGTTAGAAAATCAACAAGTTTTAAGAACATCAAAAGAAGAAATTAATAGCACCACACAAAAAATCGCTTTCACCAGGCAATACTTGCTATTTCTTGCTATTGTTAGTCTTCTTGTTTCGACCTACGAACCCGATATTAGGAAGGTAACAGTTGCCATTTTGCCTCTTTCAAGCCCTTTCCCTGATGTCTTGATATTGAATTTTATTCAAATCTAAATCAACATAAATGCTTAAAGCTTCATCTATTGTATAAGGAAGAACACGTTCGTCTTGTACCAGTGAGTGTTAATAAAGTAATTAATCTCCATTGATGAATTACGTATTAGCTCTACTGTAGAAACTTCCTGAGTTTGTCCTAAAGATCCCATCCCCTGAATGAACGCATGGAAAATATCATCCACTCCACAATCCCAGAATAACTTTCCGTTTTTGTGTAAGTTCTGTGGACAATTCGTAAGATTTGCACGATATTCCACGTTTCCCTGAAGACGTTAATGGCTTATCGTTGTCCTCTAATTCAATCGCTGGCAATTCAACAATTGGTTTAACCGTTGTGATTTAAGCCAATCGCCTTTTTGTTCTTTGAAAAAAAATATTTATTTTACTTTCTAAATCACACACGTCAAATTTTCTTCAGAGAGCGGTTTTGTATTCTTTAAGCAACTTTACTTCAGTTGTAAGTTCTTTCGATTTTGAATTTGAGGTGGACATAAAATGGCGGCCAATCGCGGTACTTCACACATTTAGGGACTTTAATGCATGATACCCTGACGTCAACGCTTAGCTCCTGTCACCCTGACATCAATTTACGACTAAAACTGCATAAAAATCTGCGTATACAAATCTGGTTACTTTCTGATCCTTATAGTTTTTTGTGTAACCAGCGTTAAGGCGGTTATATATCTGCGGCGTAAACGTATCGATGAGGGCGACTTTTCGCACCGAATTATTGAAATCCTGTAAATATCGGCCGGCAACTTAAAGCCGTACAAGATAAGCGCTTTTAATAGTGTAAGATAGATAAGATAAACAAAGATAATTGGACATTTATTGTGAATTTACACCTAATCAATGCCTACGTGTAAATGGATAGCAACGAGAATGAGTATTAACCAATCATCGGACAAAACATTATAAAATTTCCTGCGAGATTTTCGTTTGTAATATAACCTCCATTCATATGAGATAATGCTTTGATGATAGTATTTGAATGTGTAACTGAAATGTACTTAAGTAATTATAAACCCTATCAATCTATCGGGTCGCTGTTGACATTTTGGAAGCCAGAGAGTTATTGATCGCGTCGTTTATTGTTCAATTCATATTAAATTTCCCTCGTTTTACGGCGTATTTTTATTGGACAGGCGTCACTAAATTTGTCTGGTTTGCGAATTTCAGCTAACGCGATTAATTCAGCTTTATTTGCATGCCTAATTTGCCGGTCGACCAAGTGAATCGTTGCTGACAAACGAAGCGTTTTTGATGTCATTACGCCACTGTGGTCCTCGACAGTGGTCCTCGACAAACACGGCATGGATTTCGCGTTGGAACACCGACAATTAAAACGACCCGACGGCGGTACCGGCAGCGGTGCAACTGTAAACGCCTACAAATATTGATGAGCCGCTATCTCACAGCGAAATCCGTCCACGGCAATTGCACCGGGGACACCTTTTTTATGCCGTTACTTATGCAAAATTTATGATCGCGAATGCCTTCGGGCCGACAGTGATTTATGCGAATAGATTTCACGGGAACGCTGTAATTCGAAATTTGGATCGATGCTGCAGTTGGTAAACGGAACGGATGAGATGAAAGATGAATGATTAAATCCGTCGATCAGATCGATCGATTAAATTTACATATTGTCAACCATTATTTAAGCAGACTTTAATAAATTTTTACAAATTTAGAATTGATGTGTATATAAAAAAATATTTTCTTCAACATACCGAGTCACTGCCTTTAAACTCAAGGTATTAAAACGCCGATATACTACGTTTTTTGTGAGATTACTTTTGTGAGACGCCGATATACTACGTTTGTCAATGCAGCAATCTTTCTGAGACAAACATACCTCGCAAAGCTGTCTGAAACAACCGATTGGCTGAAAGTGGAGTGTTCTAGTGTTCACTGTCGTTGCATTTTGTACATTAGGTATACTGTCACATGGCTGTTGAATCTGAATTTGTAGCAGTGGCGACACAGAAATTAGTCAGCAGATTCATATGATTTTATATCGAATTGAATGAATAGCCGGTTCTTTCTCAGAAAATTAAATATTTTTTGGTTGTCTTTCTCCTTCAGTAAAACATTTCCCCGATTCAGCTCATATTTGTGAACATATTTCTCTAAAAAAATTCAAACCTCTTTATTGTTGATTTTTTTCGACTTTTCATTATTGGAAGCAATCACTCCAGAAACCAATAGATATAACTTTCAAAATCCTGAGACAAAACGTTCTAAAATTTAACCACCCCTGCTTTCATTTGACAATGAGTGAACTTTAAAAATTTCTTGGAGTTAGACTTCCCATAGGCTCTCTCTCTCCTCTTTTTCTCTCTTTCTGTTTCTCACGTTAACCTGGGACACACAGTATAGTATAGCAAAAAAATACATATAAAATAATGAAACTTTTATTTGAAACTTTTATTTTCCTAAAATAAATAGAAATAGGAAGTATTACTAACAGACGGACGTACAGACAGACAGATGGGTGGACCAATTGCCATAAATGGCACTAGTAGTCTTAGATTAGCCTTATTCATCAAAATTTCGTCCCCAGAAATTTTTGACGAATGTAATACTCTCTTACACTCTCAGGTAAACAAGTAAAAGAAAGTAAATGTTGCCGTGGTGTTGTAAACCTGGATCAACTCCACATCCATCAACCTCCGTAGTAGCCAAAAGGGTATTTCTCTTTAATTTTGTTGTCTGCAAATCCCTCTGTGTCCAGAATCAAATATACTTTGAGTTTCGTTTCGCCAACAGATTTAAGGCTTTAGGTAACCGAGATTCATCAATCAACTAAAAATAAATTTTAAAAAACTTAAATGATCTATGTAAAATTTTGTTTTTCTGTTGTTTAAAAGTTGTTGCCTATACACGATGACCCAATAGTGAGTTATTTTTATAACTGACTTTTGCATTTAATATTTAATTTTTTGCATACATATTTTTTTTGCAATTTGTGATGTCATAAAATCAAAATATAACACGAAATTAAAATTTATTCAAAACAACGAACTAAAATTTTCATACTCTCATCTTAATTGCTCACGTAAATAAGTATTAAAATGTTGCTCGCTCCCAAACTATCGCCTTTGATTAGGCGCCAGTTCAATCCAAGTATCTTCCTCTTCCAATGCTCCAAATTTAAAGGCATTTTTGTTAGTAGAAACTAATATATCGGCTCCGATATCTAAATGACAACTTTCAAAGTAGGAATATAAGTTAATTAAACACTCCCAGAAGGCAAGTTACTTGAACAAGGCAAAGCGATTTGTCAAGACCGACTTCAACAACAATTTTCCTGCAATGTGTGGACTGGTATCGTGGGGGATTACTTAATTGGCCCCGTTTCCTGCCAACGAGACTAAATGGACAATTTACAGGAATTTTTTGGAAGACAAGCTACCTCCTTTTCTGGAGGAAGATACGTTGAACATTCGAGATCAGTCCTGGTTCATGCATCGTGGATAGCCACCTCATTCCAGTCTGGCAGCTGAATAGGACCAGTTGGATGGCCGGAACTTTTTCTTGTGGGGTCATCTTAAGAGGAATCCTCAGTACCTTTTGAGCAGTACACACCCGGCTCGTGAGTGATTGTTTCAAAGCTAAACTACAAAATTACATACGAATAGCTTAATAAAACAAGTCCTTCCAGAATAAAATTTTAAATTAGATCACAATTAGCCTTAATTTTATGTATCTATAATTGATGAAGTTTGTTTTTTTTGCGAAATTGTAAAATTATAATTAAAAATATCTCCTAGAGCAGATGAATCAGTAGAAGTATCAGACCAGCAATTTCATGTCCATTATCTGTACAATTGTTGTAAAACCAATTGTAAAATCAATTAAAGTCAAAGACTTCTAACGCCAAATACGCCAACTTTTTGGTAGATGCACCCCGATCAGCTACGCTATTTCTACGAATGGGCAGGTAATTATTCACACTTTTACGTGTTTACGTCTAGGCGACCCAGCGACGGTGATTCGGCCCGCGCGCTGTATCTGTCAGCGCCACGCTAAAACATGGATTTTTTAAATTGTAATAAATACTAAAACAAAGAAATAAACATGAAATAAAATAGTGTTAGTGCAATAAATTAATTGGAAATTAAAAACAGAGTAAAAGTTAACCAAATAAAATAATATTCAATGTGAAGCAAAGCGTAAATATATTTACGTAAATTTTGCTTCACATTGCATAAGTAGTGCTAGCAATGAATTATCAATTTCACAACCTGACCTACCATATGACGTTGTTAAGGTGAACATGTAAACTCCTATTTAAGGCAAACATTTTAATTCAATAAAATGCCAGTTTATGAAACTTCATAATATACTTCTCTTGTGCCCGCGGATTTCAGGCTATGATAAACATTCTTTGGTGCCTTCTCAGGCCAGTTTGGCTTCGATGAATCCCTGTTTAATGTAGCAAATTAATATATTCAAAATTTCAGTCGATGATGAGTTTATTGTTTTAGGGCAATAGGTTTTATTTTGATTTAAAAATGGTATTTAACCTAGTGCAATATGTGTAGGTTATCGTCAATCAGTGGCCCTTGTAACACAGCTTAGGCAACTCTTAAATAATCAATAATTATTAATAGTTACGAGAAATCTAACTAATCTAACCAAAATCTAAAGTTTCGAAATATATAACTTTTACAAGAGAACGCATGTTTTTAAACCTTAAAGAAACCTTAAGACTAAATGTAATGGTAAAAAACTGTTCTAGAGAGCATTGATTTATTATTAAAATCATTTTTAAGCTTAAACTATAAAATCATTTCCTGTGATTCAAATGGATATAGAGGATAGTGTCGCACGGGTATAATGAATAACTGGGACTATTATTCATTGTACCCATGCGACCCTCCTAGACCTATGGAGGCAACCACATTAACCTCACCACATTGCAGTTCATAAATTGCCTTCAAAAAGATTTCTTGAGATGCCCATTACGACTTCCTATATTAGTCGCAATGGGCATCTCAAGATTTTTAAAGTATTTGCCTACGACTTAGAGATAACATTATTTTGGCTATTTTGAATTATTGGTAATTCAAAACACTAAAATTCAAGCTAGAGTAGATTAATAAGATATTTTTTCAGTGCGGCATATTAACGGATCTATAATGTAGGATGGGGTTGGAACTGGCGTAAATGGGTCTAGTTTTAACTTAATAATAAAGGCCAGGGCTGTGATTACGGCCCAAGGGAGAAATACTGTGTGTGTTTCTCCCCGAATATAGATTTGTATACCCAGGGTTATGTGCATATGCAGGGCACGGTGGTATAGGATCTCTGTATACTTAGGAAGGTAGGCAACACTATAGAAGCTCGCACGCACATTATTTACTTATGCGAGCAAAAGTACGTGGAACTGAAGACAATCTCTTATGAAACTCTTGTAAAAATTGGCCAGTCTAGTTGGTCTACTTATGTCACATAAATTTTCTTTCAAGATTACAAAATATTAAAGAATGATCGAGATTTAATACTGTATGAAGAACGTTTCTTATGAACCAGAACAAACTTTGCGTAAGACCTGCTAGTTCTACTTGGAAGGATATCTATGCATTTTACACATTTGCTGCAGAGCGACAACTCTAACCTCAGAGCAAAGAACCTCTAGACCTCGTATACTATATTCTTTACAGTTTCAATGTTTGTCCTCACTGTAGTAAGAAGAAGCTATACGCTTGAAAAGAGACGTAGTGATAATAATAATATATTGATTCGTTTGTGTCAACAAACATAACAAACAGCAGGTACTGTGTGTTAGCAAGAAAAATAAATAAAAAACTAAAAAATAATAATATATGTAATAATAATATAAACTATAACTATAAAATCTTATAGTCACAAAAGCTGATAAGAATGCTGGTTTAGTAATTATGAACGGAGATGAATATATAGAAAAAACAGAAAAAATTATAAAAGATAACCAACGCAAAATCACATCTCACTTGAAAACCAAAAATATTTTAAATAGCACAAAACAAACACTAGATATTAATGCATTTAATTTGATTCCTATGAATACCAAAATACCATGGCGTCATGCACAACCCAAACTACATAAGAATAACATACCCACAAGGCCACTTATAGACGCCATAGATTCATCAACCCATAAAATAGCTAAAGTTTTAAACACAATCTTCAAAAATATCATCAAATATAAAGCCCCACATACAATTAATAACAGACAACAAATTATACAACATATAAACCAAACCCCACTACCGCCCAATTACATTGTGGTAACCTTAGACATCACTAACTTATACTCCAAGATCCCTATCAAAGACACACTTATACTATAGCTGAACATATAATAAAAACTTCCACTTTAGACATTTTTAATTAATTACTTTACAATATGTTTGTAATGTAATTTAATTCAGCGAACAACTCAGTGGCCAGAAAAATCGAATATCGCACTTTAATGATCTAGCTCAGTGTGGCTGGCCAACATAAACATTTATACATAAGCAACTTTACGACTTCTTTATGGGAAAGGCTCTTTCCAAATCTGTTCGACAGACGGTATAACTTTTAGGCTCCCGAGTGGCCCTCCAAATTGAATTTGTATGTAACCTCACACAATGACTACTACAAATAACGAGCAAATCTCTAAAACGGTTTGTATAATATGATATCTACCGATTTTTTGTAAAAAATTGTACTATTTTTCCTCATTTCTCAGATTATTATACTTTATAGTGTGAATGTTCAACTATAATTTAAATGTTCTATGAAACGAGATCTGCTCACGTTCAGTTGGGCTATAAAGTTTAGGACTCTATCAATACCCCCATATATAAAACTCTCAAACTTTATTGAATGTAAAGGGCCTTCCACATGAAATGTGATAAAAGGGTGATCCGGTCACGATCCGCCGAATGCAAAGTATCCGTGTAATTGACACTCCATTCGACTTTTTACGACACCCGCAAAAATTGATTTCCCCCAAACGTGTCAAACCTGAAAATCCCTATCCCAACGGCAAATAGAATATTTTAGCGGGTGTCGTGATTTTTCACGGTGTTATCGCCGTTGGGATCTCGGCGCGCGTGTTTAGTAAAATGTTGAACGTATGTAAGTGGGACGGGTCACATTGTTATCTGGAACGTCCTAATTATTTTTTACTATAGTTGGAGTTACGGCCTGTTCCTTTGTTTCAGCGTGTGCGGAATTCAGCATTTTCAGCGAGCCGGACACCGACACCTCAATCTGTTTCAGGCGACATACTACGTGGTGGTCACGTTCTCCACCGTTGGTTATGGGGACTTCGTGCCTGATATTTGGCCTTCACAATTATATATGGTGATAATGATTTGTGTAGCCCTTATAGTATTACCTACTCAAGTAAGTAACGTTACAACAAGCAAATAATTTAATATTATGTAGCTTTGTATGTAAGCAGGATATAGTAGTGTAGCAGGTAGTAGCTTTGTACGTAAATAGTAATTGGTGTGGGTATGGGTAATACCCTGATCATTCTACCAAAATATATTTTTGGGAGAATGATCAGAAACGCAAATAGTTCCGGCCATCCACAACGTTCCTGGAATAGATCCGTTGCTGTTTGGTATCATCAAGACGGCTATTTTAGATTTTTTTAGGATCCATTTATAAGAATATATTTATGTTTTTTCTGCAATCAACATATTATAACAAATTTGAAAGGAGATATTTTTAATCATTCCGCTCTACTCAAATATTTTCGTAAGGTTTAATTACGATCGACTACATCGACTACCCAGCGCTTAGCAAGTTTTACTATAGGCTACTGCGCAGCTGGTGAGGACGCGGTTACTCTCTCGATCCTCCACTCCTTAAAGTATTTATAGGCCACGTTAAACCTTCCCTTGGGTCGGGTATGCCTTATTCAAACTGACAAGACCTTTATAAATCTTTAGTACACACAGCACTTTTTTATTCAACATAACTAAAAAGATCTTAATAAATAAATGCCTGCTATAAAACAATTGGTACATACCAACCACTACAATACGAACCTAAGTGACACATCGATCAAACATAAAGATTATTATCAATTAGCTATGAAGAAAAAATGTCAAAATAATACACAACAGAAAGCACTAAATACATTCCTATTTCTTATTTTAGCAACAAATCTGAAAAATAGCAAACATAATTTATAGAGCAAACAAATATGTAACAACATTTAGGAATAACACAAGCATTTTTATAAGTTTATTCAAGCTGCAAATAAAAAAGTGCAAGTCAAACAAACAAATAAACAAATAGATAATAATTACCTGCATTAATTCTAGATTAACTAATTACTGCCCAACGTATAATTTTTCATACAGCTGTTCTCTCTTTTCTACTACTGTATTTATGGTAAAGTTATAAAAATACTAAATTTATAAAAAAAAATTAATAAATTGTAATTAATGAGTTAATAGGGAAGTGGAAATAATACATAACGATAATAGCAACAGATATGGAAAGTGGGAATAATAATACAATTACAAAAAAAGATAGCAAAAGTCTAACAACAAAAGAATAACGCCAGTAAAAAATCACAAATCAACAGTTTAAGGACGGACATCAATCTCTCCTCTCGCAACTTTGAGCACCTTTTACAACTCTTTTACTCAAATGCGACAAAACCTTTACATTTTTTCATACGGACAATGTACCCAAGAAAAAGATTTGGATGCAATCTGAACACATTCGAGACAAATCGGAACAATCAGTACATTCATTTGGTGAACAATCAATTCATTTCACTTGCTCGTCCACTGCGTTGCTCCACTCCAATTGTAAGCAAACTCTTCATTGACATGATAGTTATCTTTATTTTCTTTCTTTGATACCTCTATCAGATATAGGTACATAAAGCAAATATTCTGTTTCTCATTCATTCATCCTTATTATCTGCATAGAAATGATTTGGGAGGGCGGCGTTTTGCTATCACTTGAACAAGGTAAACGTATCAAATAGATTTGTTGAAGGAACGATGCGCAATAGAACAAGCGAATCGATGAGGGGGTAATACAACTCCTCATTTAGGACTCTTATCTATTGACTTCGTCGCACTACTATAGAACGGTGTGAACTTTCGAACTCCCAGCTTTGATTGCTGTGATGTACTTCGCCATGGCAATCGATAGTTTAGGGAACTCGGGATTCCGCCAGCAATAATAGATCGTTATCTATTATCATTATTTCTCTATTATTGTTTGAACATTTCTAATGTTGATTTTCAAAATTGCGCTATAGTCTCCTTTAATAGATATATTATTTGAACAAAATGCATCAGATTTTCCATCGACCCAAAAAATAAGTTTGGTATCCTAGGCATATACGAATAATTTTTTTAATAAAGTTTTTATGAAATCAATTTGAAATTCGTTATTGGTATTATGTTTACAATTTCTGTCTGTTTGGAATGTCAAGCAAATAAATCGGATCGGAAAATACGGCAGAATTAAACCAGTTGATGTCCCTCCCTCTAAGACACCCAATTTAAATGCTTTTTACAAGGACACTTAATAACGTCAATTTCTTCTATACCAATGATCTATGAGAAGAAGAGCAGTCTTTATGTTACAAAGATTTTCAAACTTAATTAATCTACATCAAAACGGATTCAGGGTACGGTAATAATTATATTATGTATTTCATTTGCTAATTAATAACCTGTTATTTCAATTGTTATTTCAACTGTCATTTCTAATTAGTTTTATTTTTGAGAAGAGAGAAACATCTTAAGCTATTACACGACCATATAAAATTATGTTATAGATGGTAGGTAGTGTTATGGCGGCTCCAGACTCACGGCGAGAAGTCTCGGCGAACATTCTCGCCGAGAACCTCACTAAACCAGTTAAGTTCGTTTACTGCAATATTCATTAATCCGGCGATTCGGGTCCAAGCATCGTGATTTAAATTTTTGTTTTTATAATGACGATATTTCGTATCCCATAAAACGAGTTCGGAATGAAAATATTCAATAAATTTTAACTCCAACCATTACCCCACATTTTCGAACAAAAAGAAAACAAAGTACGAGGATCATTCGTAAAGTAAAGAACGTTTCTTAGAACAAAACTTATTTTGCAACACATTTGCATACCTTAGCTATTTTTTACGCAGTCTTCGTACAAATTGAAACATTTGTCGCAGCGTTACACCAGCTTTTTTCTATGCCTTCAGCATGCTCACTTGCGCCAAGTTGTTGAATCAGTCACTATCGCCCTCTTTCAGTTCGTTGTCACTCCCATAGTGTTTTCCATAGTGTTTTTTCGCTGTCACTCCCATGGTGATAACCGTTGATGACGGATGATGACCGGTGATGACGCATGATGACTGGTGAGGACGGATGATGACCGGTCATCACCCGCCATCATCCGTCATCATTCGTCATCATCCGTCATCACCGGTCGTGATCGGTCATCACCCATCATGTCCCGTCACCATCCGCCATCGTCACAATCTTCATCACCGGTCATCACTACGGTGACCATACGTCCTTTATTTAAGAGGACAGTCCTTTATTTCATTGCTCTGTCCTCTAACATTATTTATTTTCTAAAATAGGCATTTTGTCCTTTATTTTGTAAAGTCGACGCAATTTAAAAAAAAATGTTTTTTTTGTGGATGATGGGACTGCATGTGAGTTTTTAGTCTATTATTTCTAATTTTTCGTATTTAGGTATTATTAAATTTATATTTTGTAGACCATTTATCATGGCACCCAAAAGAAAATGTATTTTTAATCAAACATTAAAAGAAGAATTTCCATTCATTAAAAAAGGAATTACGGATAGTGACCTCAAATGCAACAAATGTTTAGCCAACTTTAATATCAGCAATTACACAATATATTCAGACAGCAAAACACAAAGAAGCGAACATCCGGGTTTCAACAAACAAATCGTTAAACTCATTTTTCGTCAAAA
>JAWQRJ010000519.1:0-20338 GCA_033557515.1 Diorygopyx duplodentatus | reverse complement strand
TAATTTCATTTTTAAATTTTAATGTGCCTCCCTTTTTAGATTAAGACTGATGATGATCAATGGACTGAAACCGGTATCTTAGTACATTAAATAAATAAAACAAATAAAAGAAGTTTAAAACTCTTTCTTTCTATTTCACCACATTTGCAAGATGGAACATTCAAATAGAAAATATAGGTTTAGATTGCACGGCAGTATCTCAATGCAGGCTAGGAAAAAAGACGGATCTAGACTATGCGGAAGAATCTAAATACAGACTAGCTAGACTTCACGGCAGTATCTCAACGGAGGCTAGGAAAAAGGACGGATATAGACTATACGGCAGTATCCCAATACACACTAGAAAAGGATGGAGGTAGACTGCACAGCAGTATCTCAATACAGACTAGAAAAGGATGGAAAAAAGAGTTTTAAACTTCTTTTATTTGATTTATTTATTTAATGTACTAAGATAAGGGTTTCAGTCCGCGGACCATCATCAGCCTTAATCTAAAAAGTAAAATGGGGGACACAATAAAATTTAAAAATATCAACCTGCACGCATCCGGTTTAAAATGGTAAGCATATAACTTACTAATAAGTATGGTGCGAGAAACATAATCAAAACCCTTTGACAGGTCGAGCAAAGAATCCTCACAGTAACTCCCACTCTCAAAACCCTCCACCAGAAAATTTACAACACGCTCAGCAGCATCAGCCATTGACCTTCCTTGTCTGAAACCATATTGCGTATTACTAAATAAATTATTTGTTTCGAAGTGAAGTAGTTGGTTTTTAAAATATATTCGAAGATTTTTGAAATAACCGATAGGATGCTAATTGGCCACTAATTACTGGAGGCAGACATCGATATTGGCTTTTTTAAATACAGTGATGAAAAATGATTTTGTTGGATGCAAAGATTAAACAGTTTTGTTAAGCGAGTAATTATAAAATTTTTAATTTTGTTTACCATCGCAGAGTTTAAACCATATATGTATATCCGGGCATTCCGTGGATTTAATGTTATTCAAAACATCCTGAACTTCAATTTCAGAGACCGCATGGAAAGTAAAGTAAAACAAGACTGTCGATGAAATCGAAATCCGCACCCCTTAACAGGTCGTAACAGTCGTTTCAATGTTTAGTGGTGGTTGGTCTTATGATCTTAGTAGCCTGGCGCTGTCTCAGGCGGATTAAAAGACGCGATAATTCCTAGATGATCGAAATATCTACTATCCCCTTGTTAGGAAAAATGTTTGAAGTAGTTTTAAACAATCATATGATTGAATGCCTAGAAGGAAACTACCTTCTCCAGAACGCACAATTTGGTTTCATGAATGGCAAATCGACCGCCATTGGTTCATCAGGAGAGTTTCGAGGCCAAAACATATGCACAGGCGTCGTTCAACGATCTCAGAAAGTTGCGGAATTTCAATTTAATTTTTTCAAAATTTTAAGAATATTTTTTAAATATTTAATGAGAGTTGTGTTATCGATTTCACTTAGTGACTAGTACAAATAAAAGAACCCATTATTTTCTTGAAATAACATTTATTGAATACTGTTCAGATTGGTTAATTTCACAGCCTCCTCATCAGAAAACTGCCCATCCACATTTGGTAATAAAAACTGCATAAATGGCGTAATGCAATCTCTACGAACATTTTTATTGCTTCTCGTAAAAAAACTTATAACAACACTGAGTATTACTACTATTAAGAACCCCATAATAGTATAATAATTTTGCGCTATTTTAAACAAAGAGAACCCGCCATCATCATACATTACTCTCTGAGTCATATTAATCATATTGGTAAATGTGATGTTTTCTGAGCAACCAGCTATGGATACTGGTAATGGTGAATATGGATGCTTCGCCCTATAAAATTGAGATCCTACTATTATCCACGTCATGCAGCACAGAGATGCTACCCCACCTATAAGAACACCCTAAAGAAGAATGTTCCATTCTCGTAATAACATGTTATGGAACTTACAGTTGAGTTTACCATTGGAATCATCATTCCTACGGTAAATATCCCAATGATTGGACCTGCCGATATACTCATACAACTAATCGATAAAGCTATTAAACTTCCTAACTTTTCGACAACGTATACTAATGCGGTGCATATTATGCCTATTACTAAGACTAAAAATTTTAACAGAAAACTAACTTTTTGGTCTGAAGTATCCTTATTGAGAAATGGTTTGATAAAGTCTTCAAAAACGGTGGCCGCTAA
Source organism: Diorygopyx duplodentatus (assembly GCA_033557515.1). Classification (NCBI taxonomy): domain Eukaryota; kingdom Metazoa; phylum Arthropoda; class Insecta; order Coleoptera; family Scarabaeidae; genus Diorygopyx; species Diorygopyx duplodentatus. The sequence continues at coordinate 18,113 of JAWQRJ010000519.1, read as the reverse complement.
GCAATTCATTCCTGCTGATAATGTACTGGAATTGTGTTTGGTCATTGCTAAGATTGTATTGAAAATATTAATAACTTTTACCTTAATGCTGCACTTAATATTCCAGATATAAATAGCCCAGCAAGACCTGGCAAATCTCTTGATACATCCATGATGAAAAAGGGTATAAGTTGATCAACCTTTCTAATTTTTGTGGCAGTCAGCGGATCACAGTCGAAATAGTTTGCATACATTGCAAAACCGGTCAAAAAAACTAAGAAAAATAGCAGAGTTAACGTGATCCCTGAAGTTGTAACGGCTCTAAAAGAAAGAAACTTGGTACTATCATGGTGCATTTCGGAATGCAAAAGGTACTTATCATACTTTCTGATATCCGCATATGATGAAAGGGACATGCATTTTTGAATAGTGCCTTGGTTTAATACAATAACATTGGTCCACGTGAAAAACAAGCCTATGGCAGCGCTCCAGAAAGTATCTCTTACAGTTATGTCCATATCAAAACTAAAAAAGGAGTGTTTAAAAAACGAAGTATAATGTCCAGATTAAGCAGTACTTAAGGTCAAATCTTCCATTGTCAGAAGCTATTGACCAGACTTTTTCTATTCCACCTGCACGGTTAATACCAACTATGACCACAACAAGCATCGATCCAATCATAAAAAAGAATTGTATAGCATCTGTCCAAACTACTGCCTTTAGGCCACCAAGGGTTGTGTAGAAGATACAGATTCCGCACAGGATTGGAGATAGCACCCCTGTTGAGATGCCAGTTACTGAAAATAAGTCATACGATTTGGGTTATTGTAAAGCTTATACCAGTATATTACCTTGTGCTAGTGCCAGAGCTGGCACGTAAATGACCAACGGAAGATATAACACCATGTAAATAGTATACAGTACGGATGCGAATATCCTCATTTTCTTATCAAATCTTAACTGGAAGTATTCATACATGCTTGTTACCTGAATTTTGTAAAAAACATAATACAAAACTGCCATCAATAGGCCCACTTGAAAAGTTATCAATCCAAACGTAACACCATAGGAATATATCTCTGTTGGGAATGCAAGCAGAGGAATTCCTGATACGCAACTGCGATAGGTAATAAAACAATAGACTATATACGTATCTTAATCGAAGTGTTCTCACCTTGATACTATAGAGAATGAAATAGGCCAAGCGTTCATATTTCTTCCGCCAAGAAGGTATTCTTTTGCAGATGTTTGCTTTTTGAATAATCCATAGTAAATTCCAATGATTACGCTCATTGATAACATCACAATGAAAAGAGCATAATCAATCCAGGAGAAGGATAGGGACATTTTTTCGTTTAATAAATATAAACTAACTAGTAGGAACGATTAGTACAAAATGACTACCCGCAAGTAAATATTGGTTTTTATACTTAACACAATGGTGTGTTAAATACCAAAGGTGATAATTGATTGCTTACAGAATGACCTAGAAATAATGTCAACTTTGTTTTTACATTCTAGTTTGAAAATAGAATATTTCCTAAAATAGCCGCATAAAATATTTTGATCAGATATTGATGAAAAGAAGAAGAGATAAATTGGATTAGAATTTAAACAACTCGCTGAACCATATGAATGACAATTTTTGTGTGGAATTGTCAGAATGGAATCCATGTCTTGTAGACATGGATTACAAGGTTAAAGCTATAGAGTATTGGAATAGCGAAAAAACAAAAAGACTTTGTGTGGAAAGTGTACAACAACGATTTAAAAGAGTTAACAGTCTTCAGCAACTATACATATGAGAAGAAAGCGTAAATAAAGATGACAGTGACCGAGATAAATTGAAGTTTATTGCAGAATATGTACTTGAGATATTCAAAGATTCTGTTGGAAGAGGATATATAATTCACGATATAAACCTTCGGCGATGTGTGCTGCATGCAAAAGGGGAATCCTACTTTCAAAGCAAGTCACTGGTGGATTTGGCACTTCAAAAAAGCACATCGTATTAGTTCACGTAAAATAACTAAATTTGTTACACGATCTACAGGTACTGGTACGAAGGAATTGCATCTGATAGGTGACAGATTTGTAAATGAAGTTGACATTAATACTAATACATCAATACTAGCATTAATACTTGTGGTATTGACAATGTCTATAACTGGCCGAACTTTGATACTCAGCAAATTCCTTCACCAAGATTTTTCAATGTTTTCAAATATTCTTGGTATAAAAGCGGATGGAAGGCCTACACAATTCAAAAATCGAGTTACTTTTTGTTTTCACGCAGACTTTTTTACTTTTTTCTGTAGCGTTATGTAATATTTGTAATAAGCCTGTTGTCCAACATTAAACAATAAAATGTTTCATTGGCATCGACAATGAGTTTTATTTTTACATGTACACATGTGTAAATTAATTGTAAAGCAAAAAATCTCTTAAGTTAACCTTTTGGGGGACGTTCTCCCAATTTTAATTCTTAAAACACACACCAGGGACGGAAAAACCTAATGTATATTTGATATTTATCACGTGTATTATTATACGACATTCAAGAGTTATGAATAAAAAATTTGAGGTTTTATAAAGTGTTCAAAGAACTCTACAAATGTCAAATTTCAAATGTACGTACATTTGAAATATTTTCCGTAAAAAATAATGATTGTTTATTTTATATTAATGTGTGTGGACTTCTATTTCTTTGTATTGGGTTTTATTTCTCATATTAGGTTGTATGGTTTTTACAATAATCTGTTGCGCCAACACGAATGTAGGTTTTGTGACTAATACTATGCTATTTCGTATGCACTACTAACTAAAGACTATCAGGCCATTAATCAAAAATGTCCAAATACGACATTGGAACCCAACACACCGTAATCAATCATTAAATTTTAGGAAGTGCAGTAAAATTGAGATAGAAGGTATCAGAAGAATTTGAGGTGAAAAGAGGTCTGAGACAAGACGACCCACTATCTACCGATTATTTTAATACAATTCTAGAAAAATAGTAAAAAGGGGAAGTGAAATAAATGGAGAGAGAGCACTGTTTAATAAAAGCCATCAATGCCTTGCCTATGCAGGTCTGGAAATTAATGTGAATAAGATTAAATATATGGAAATAAAGCCAAAGACAGGGGTTAACAGGATGGAAAGGTTTCAAGTGCGAATGAGGAGTGGAGAGAGGATGGAATCTGTGAAGGTTGAAAGTTACATGTATCTGGGTGTGCTACTAGATAATAAATGTAACGAAAATATGGAATTGGAGCTAAGACTTGGGAAGAACAACAGGTGTGCGGGAGGGCTTTATAAAGTGCTAAGAAATAAAGAAGTGTCACGAGCAGCAAAGATACGAATATACAAAGCCGTTCTAAGGCTAACATTGACTTATGGAGCCGAAACATAGGTTATGAGCCAAAGAAATCAAGCAGAAGTATGGGAAAGGAAGATACTCCGAAGAATCTTCGGTAGGAGGAGGGTGGGTGACTATTTATGGGAAAGACAAGATAACATATGAGGGGAGTTATATGAGATGTATCAAGACGCAGTGGGCTGGACAGCGGGTGAGAATGCAATCCTTATGAGTTATGAAGGATATTGGATGGAACATCTCAGACGGCAGGATAAGGGGACGTCAGAGGAAAAATAAAGGGAAGCGGTGATGGAGGATCTGAGAGATAAGAAGATTGTCAAATGATGAAGATTAGCGAAACATACAAAATATTGGACAATAATAACAAAGCAATGGGTCTAAAAGATATGTAGAAGCTTATAACTAATAGTCCATTACATATAATAGTCCGCTCCAAATACCTTTGCACACAATTATTTTTCGCAGAAATGACGAAACACGTCAACCTTCATTTGAAAGGGGATATCTTTTAGCATTAAATTCGTTTTCCCCTTTTCATCACCCCACCATACAGAAGCACCCCATAAAAAAATTAAATTGAAAATGTGGGTCGAGTTCAATGAAAAAATTTCTACAGACAGGTTCAGTTACAAATAAGAAACACAAACTTCACAGCATCCAGTGAGAAATGAAGCAGTTGAAATAGCAGTTCAAAGTAATCAATTGTAACCATCCGGAAATTGTCCTGAATATTACCTGTGTCTACACGAATTCAATTGCGCCAAAAAAACCCAACGGGCTGTTTTTTTGGCGGCGACCGACAAAGAAAAATTCTTTGTCGGTCGCCTTCTCGAAAACTCCTTCTCATTTCTTCCTCCTTTTCGCCTAGTTCAAGGGAAATGGTTTATGTATTGCTAAGGCAAGCTAGAGAGTCTCATTCATTACAATTTCTTCAATATTCATATATTATTCAATATTCAATGAATAATAATCCTTCAAACTTTTATTATTTCATCAGGCTGTTCTGCGGTAAAAACGTGCTTAACAGCGCAAATTTCAATTCAACGCATTTGCAGGGTAGCAATAGTCAACTAGACAATTATTTGCTAAGTAATCATAAAAATGTGAAACTTCAATCGAAAATGTTAAACACTAAATAGTAATGAATGAATTATAATTGTGCTCTTACCAAAAATCTACTGGCATTTCCAAACACCTCTAGATGTGACTTAGACAGCAAATACAATCTCAATTGGCGACATATAGTGAGCCACTAAAGAATCTTGTACGTTAAGTAGTGCGTAGTTAAAAAAAAAATAAAATGAACCCCCAACATTAAATAAAATTTGGATGCAGTTAAAAACCGAGAAGGTATTCCAAAATGGATTGTACAACACTGTATACATTTTGAATACAAATAAATTTTAGGTTGTCGAACACCGACATAATTTGGGGACGTATACTAAAATTTCCCAAATTTTGCAGATATATGAAAAGATATCGTAAGAGCTTTCTGATAGAGTGTGATGAAGGTATTAAATGGAGACTAGATGTAGACGCAAATATCTCACCAGTATGAAGACGTTTAAATCCGAAGGAAGGCTAATTTATTACTTAGATAAGACTTGGTTAAATGAAGGCTATGCGAAGCAGAATGTTTGTCCAAGGACTGACAACAGGGCCGAAAATCCTTCAAGAAAATGATGCCGACTTATTGTTCTTGATATAGGCTCAGCTGGTGGATTTTTAGATGATGGCTTATTATCATTCAAAGGTAAAAAACAGCTGATTACAGTGAGGAGACGAATGCTGCTGTACTTAAAGAATGGATCCGAAACATTTTATATCGTCGTGTGACATTTTATATCCATAAACTCTCAGCCATAAAATTTATACATGGGAGGTTTTTCGCGATAACTTTCTTAAAATCTAAGTTAAATCCGCTTGCACCACGAGAAAGCTTGTTCTTTTCCGTATCTAAAAGTGACAGATACGTATCTAAAAGTAAGAGTTTTCGTCGGTCGATTTCACAGTAATTACTCCAGAAAAAAATTACGAACCCAAAGGTGTACCAGAATTTGATCGAAATTGACCATATTTGGATTGGTATAAAACCAAAACTAAGTAAATTATTCCGAAACGGCTTTAACTACGTGAAAGCCCAATGCTAGTACTACATAAAACTGTAGTTTTCGTCGGTCGAATTTTCATGCCATCACATAGCAATTAAGTTAATTATAACACCCTGCATTGTTTTGGGTGCAATATGTAGTCATTATTAAAACTACATGTTTATATTTAAATAAACAAAGTTGACCCCGAAATGACCTTCCACTAAATAATAAAAAACAACCAATGCTATGACATTTCCCCCATGAAACCAAATAATTCTTGTCAGAACCGTTTTTCTCAACAATGCCTTGTGTATGAGTTATCAGCTTGTAACCTCATTTTTTAAACCCGGTATTTAGGCTAATCCGCAATAGAAAATACTATTGAATTAAAGTAGTGCGAAAGTGTGATCACACACACACACTCAACGTTAACGCCTTTAATAGCATATTATATACAAATAATTGAAAACAACGGCTGGTCTTTAAAGTAACATGTTCGTGAGTGAATTCTAATACGATTTTTCATTAAAGTTTATCGGAAACTTTATCCTCCGGATAAAGTTTCGGATAAAGTCAGATGTTATAATACGGCATTTGAGTAAGAAATATGAGGAGATTTTCGAATGTTTACAGGGGTGAAAAGGATAAAGGTAATCATCTAACTGCGCGCGAACTTGCATAAAACTGGCGAGAGTTTATAATGATTAAAAAGAATAATCCAGCTATAAACAATATTGTTATTCTACCAATAAACAATAAAAATATCATTATTTTATCATTTACAGCTAAATTAAATCGGATTAATAAATTAATAAAACACCAGCTGTTACTAATGTTGAAGAATTAAATTAAAGAAGAAACATTTTCATCTTGATGAAAATGCAACTACCTGCAGCTATAGCCGCAGGTAGTGATGTGCCACGGGTAAATACCAATTGGGTAGGGTATTTAAAGATGGGTATTTACCCCTGCTTCCGGTAAATACCCAAAATGAGGGTATTTATGGGAATGAGGGAATTTGTTATAAAATTACCTCCAAGAACTAGACAAATTGTTAAAATTCCTGTTATGAAAGAGCAAGGAGGGTATATTTTGAATCATATTGAATTACTAAAAAATGTGGAAATTCCCAATGTAATGATTTCCGTAAATAACTTTGAAGCTCTAGCAGAAATCATTAATTTTAATGATTACTGCGTTGAGTTACCCTTAGACCAATGGAAGTAGAAGATATTCCACAAGAAGAGTGCCGTAATCATTCGTTAAAATTAACTCCTCAGGAAATTCGTAAGATACAATATGAGACAATTCGACAAAAGCTATAAACCACTTAAATAATGAAGAAAAATTAATGATTCAAAATTTAATATATCAATATCCGAATTTAATTTATCATGAACAAATACCATTAACCTTTAGCTCAAACATCAAACGTAGCATTAATTTAACTGATAACACTCCGGTGTATCAGAAGTCCTAGCCGTATCAACAAAAGTTAGAGACAAAAAATCAAATTGATAATTTATTACAGCAAGATATTATCAGAGAAAGTGAGTAACCGTTGGCTTCATCCATTTCCATTTCCATTGAACGAAAAGACCATGAAAGATAGATATCCCCTTCCGAACATCACCGAGATATTGGATAAGTTAGGACGAACATTTGGCTCGTCCTAACTTACCCAATATCCGGTGATATACTTTTCTAGTCTTGATTTCGCCAACGGATATCATCAAATCGAGTTAAGAGAGGAAGATAAATCCAAAACAGCGTTTATCACCAACAATGGTTTATACGAATTTAATCGTGTGCCATTTGGATTGTGCAACGCACCCTCCACATTTCAAAGGTGTATGAACAATACCTTACGAGGACTGATAGATGACATCTGCCAGGTCTACTTAGACGATATAATCATCTTCTCTAGTTCTTTACAAGAACATAAAAAAACGTTTGCAACAAGTATTCGAGAGACTATCACAATAAGGAGTCAACGTATCTTTAGACAAATGCGAATTCTTAAAGAAAACCCTTAACAATTACGGAAAATGGGATTAAACCAGACCCATCTAAAATTGAATATATAAAAAAGTTTCCTATGAAACTGACTTTCTTCTTGAACTCGAAAGTGACTTTATTAATAAGGTTAATGTTTCAAATATACAACATAGACGCAAACGCGGATTGTGAAACATAGCTGGAAACGCGATCAAATTTATTACTGGCAATTTGGACAATGCTGAACATTATGGCAATTTAATTAAACAATTGCAGAAATCCCAAAATAAAAAAGATAATACCAATTTCAATATTCTGAAATAGCTTAATAAAGCAAACGAAAAATTAAATTTTAATTTCCAACAGATAATTGAGCGTGTAAACGAAGTAGAAAATCACTTTTGGATATTCAGGGAAGAACAGTTGTTAATGAAACAGATTCCAATTGATATTCCAAGATCAAATTGGAATATTTAAATGCTAAACTTAACGAAATAATAGATATCTTTAATGAAAAAACGGGGAGTAGTACACTCACTATTAATATCGCCTGAACAACTATTGACGCAATTAAAGGAAATTCATCTGGATCAAACCTATTAATTTCCCTTCGATGTTATAATTGAAAATGCTTTTCTAATTGAAACACTAGCCGAATTAAAAGCCTATCGAAAATTTAATATTTACAACTTCATAATACAAGTTCCAATAATTAATAACAATGAATATCAGTATTATGAGCTTAATCATATAACACAACGAGAATTAGTTAATTGTAAGGCTTGTGAAATAGAAATAGAATTTAAAATTATCGAATACCCACAAGCTACCCTATTAATCTTGGCAGTAACAAAAGAGGTAAAAGAAATGTGTAGTAAACTAACTAGAACACATAAGATGAAAGGAGTGTATCGCATAGACAATGTTAATAATTGTAAGCACAAGATCGATGATGTAATATTACAAAACTATTTTAAGATAACTAATCTTCGAAATCAATTTATGCCCTAGATAACTGTAATTATCAAATGTTACCGTAGAAAAACATGTTCCCCTTGTTCTAAAAAATATAAGTGATTTAATAAATCATGAGTTCATAAAGATACCGAATATCCAAGAAAGTCATACTATCCATAATCTATTTTACTCTATATTTTAATTGTTGTATTATTCATATTAAGCATTAAATATGTACTAGATAGATTTAAAGTGTTAAGTAAATTAAGACGAAGATCAACTGACATCCAGAAGAATGTCAAATTTAGGGAGGGGGGAGTTACGGACCGCCACTTGGATACCGTCTGTAATTATGCTTAGGTAGCATCCTAGATAACAGAGAAGCTTATAAAAAGATGCGACAACAATAGAGATTAAGTTAGTCTTTTCTAGACTGCCTAACTGTACCGACCGTTCGTACAGAAAAATAAATAGTGTTTTGCTTCATTCCAAAAGATTGTTTTTAATTTTTAAGATCAGTTCGAGTGAATAACGAACCAAAACTCGGGGTAATTTCTTAAAAACTTCATAGACGTTTTTTTTACTCAAAATGACCTCCCCAACAGGCTGTCGAAGGTTTTACACTCATGATCACTCCGTATATTAAAGAAGTTCTCTTTTTGGAAACATCATAAAACCGCGAGGGATACCAATTATTTAACTAACAATTCTGTAAAACGTTAACGATAAAATATTAAAATAATAACGATACTACTAACCCATTATTTTTCCACCCAATTTTTCTAACTACTTTTTTGATTACAGAATGTGATTTACAGATGATGTTTCTGTGAATGATTTCTATGAATGTATGAAGCAGTTTCTCCACACGTTCATCAAACGCTTTCTACACCTCGCTGGAGCAATTCAACTATTATTGCAAGAGATCTACGCGAAAAATGTTACATGTACAAACATGATTCACTACTCCTGCCGTACGTTTCTTTTTAGCTTTTCTACGCTTCATATAAAAGAGATATTTTGGCACGTCGTCGGGTGTTTGGTTATTAGGCCAGCGTGACGTGTTGCGACACAGCACAAACACAGATAAGAGACTCAACAAGTCCCCCTGGGATTCTCCGGAGAAAGAAAATATTAATTCGTGCTACCTTTGGTTGGCAAATGTCTCCTAACTATTATTTTTATTACGATATTTTGTATCTCCACCGGACATGTTTACACACGGCGTCTGTACTACCCCCTACGCGCACTCTACAACTACATAAACAACTTACGTGTGATTCGAGACTACGGTGTTGGTACCACTGTGCGGCTTGTTGTAGGGTCGAACTCTATTAGCGTTGTTATCTAGCAGAGACGATTGCGGACTGCTTTGATTCGAACCGCCCGGCGACAGCTTTCCTGCCAATGTGTCCAAAGAATGCAACATGATTCGTCCCGAATGGCGTCCGGAGCACAACTGATGAGAGCGCCTCACCTGTGCTACCTTTTTTCCACAAGAGATAAGATAGTCACAAGCGATAACACACCTGTTATCTACTCTGGAGAACACACATCACTGTATTTTTAGCGTTTCCCGTTTTATTTAATATTATTCTTGTTACATTTAGTTTTAGCGTCCTTCTAGATCTCCATTGTCAGAACAACAACAACAACCCCGAGGATACCCATCGTCACGTCCATCAATCACTAACTTTTTAATTTCATCTCTGTTTAGAAACAAAATATAGAACGCATAATGGTTTGAGAACGTCACAGAATAGCTTGAAGGCGGAAAAAATAATAAAAACACAGACTGTTATTAATTAATTTTTTAGGTAACGTTTTTTTGTTATTGCTGATTATATTGATGTATTATTCCTGTTAGCTTCGTTTGTGTTTCTCTGCTCACAGTTTCTGTTTGTGTTTATGTTTGTAGCTACGAAAATAAAACATGTAGCGCCTGTGGGAGCACAGATAGATTAGTTTAAGCCCAAAATTTTAAATAAAAAACAGCATAATTACACCGTTATCTCAAGCATTGTACAGTCATAGAGAAAAAAATGAAAATGTTTTTTCAAATATAAAGAACACTATTTTCCTCGAAAACAAATGAACAATACGTACATTTACAATTCTTTGTTTCTTACTGCATCTGCAGAAGTTTTTTTGAGAAACTATCTTTGTTGCAATATCACCTATGTTACCGACTGGTACACTAGTTAGAAACTACAACTTAACACATAGGTTGTTATCTAATTCTGACAGATTGAAATCATGCAGCTCAGAAATCATTTTATGCTTTTACTCGAAAGATGGCGTAGATAAAGCAATATATTATTAATTGGTTGCTTTTTGAAATTATATTACACCACCTAATACATATATATTATATTAGGTGCTATTATAATTAGACGATAAATCATGTTACAATTAATTACAATCGCGTTGTAATTCCATAATCACAATAGCATTGTTATTCAAATTAACATGGTATAATTAACGCAAAGAATGTTTTTTTTATCATATTTATGTTCCAATTTTTTAGAAGACGAATTTTCTTCAGTTATCTGATACTCATTTATACAAGAGCTTCAGGGTACCGCATATCCTTAATCAGTGTGGTACTGTACATGAATACTCCTTCGGTCATTAAAAACTAAATTATTTTTTCGTCAATAATAACAATCTAAGTTCAATACTTCAAATGCCTGCAAACAACGCGAAATACAATTTAAAATTCTCAAACTGTCAAAATATATAAAAAAATAAATAAAAATAAATTTAATTTAATAATTAAATTTTGGATCAAATAATTTGTGGATTTATAGACGTATCCGAAGAAATTGATGTTGAAATCGTTTACGTGTCTACATAAGTAGGCTGTGAACAACCATTTGCTTTTACCCCAAACAAAAAAATCTCGTTTTCTCGGAATATGTCCATCTTCAGGGGCAATTATTAGCTAAGCAAAACAATTGTCATTTTAAGAACTAAATAAGGTCGCGAATTTTATCATCATAGATATGTTGTCTCAAGTATTATTTCATGTATTTACTTCGCACAAATACCAATAGCCCTTGAAGATGGACATAATCTGAAACATGTCCATCTTCAATGGTTAATTATACATGTTGAAAAATGGGCATTGATTAGTGTTAAAATGGCCAAATGTTTTATTTTCGAACAAAAATTATTATGGGTATATTATTAATTATTATGGGTAAAACCACACTTAATTTATTAATGTTTGAAGTTTACTGAAAAAAAAACAACATAATTCTGCAAGCAATTTTACTGTTTCTGAAAGTTATTTTGCTTTCTGTGAAATTGAGTTTAGATTTTCTGAAATAATAATATAAATTTAAATTGTATACGAAATTTTTTATAATTCCCATAATTTTTTCAATTATGAAAATTAGTCAATTAATTAATCAACTCCCATTGACTTGTTTCATTTGATAATACATATATTGGCAAAATGTAATAATGTAAGGTTGAAAAATAATGTACCTCTAAATATCGACTGGCTATAAATGATTATGATTTTTCTGTTGCCAAAAGTAGACAAATATATTTGAACTTTTGTGTTAGTATACTTGCTTTTCAATTTCAAATACCTAATGACCAAAAAATATTTTTCCGTCTAATCAGCGGTGGTGTAACGAAGAATTAATTTTCGTTAATATGGGTTGATGGCCATGATGAATCTTTTGTGATATAAGTTGAATATGACGCAAGAGCTCGGTAAAATCAATTAAATCAAATAGTCCTGTTTACAAAGACATAACTTATAAAATACTTGAACTGACAGCACGAAATTTGACAGTGTTCCCAAATGAAAAAAAAATAATCCTTCTAACTTGACCTTTTGGAAGTTGAAGTGTCTATACAGTGTGGAACAGCCAAATAAATTCAATATCTTCATATTTTGAAGTATATCAAGTAAATACCGAAATACGTCAATTTTAGATTCTGAAATGACAACCTGCAACGTAAACATTTCATCACCAGTTGCAACCCCCAATTTTATAAGTTGGAAGTAGGGGTATGTGACACCTAATTTGAAAGGTGTTTTCATTCTCTGTTCAAAAACGTTATGGTTTTAAACTTTATTGCAAAAATTATCAATAAAAAAATAAATGCATGTGATTCATGCATTTATTTATTTTTTATTCATGCATGTAACGAAATTCGCTACAACAAACTAAAAACATCGTAACTAATACGTTTCGTTGTTGATAATTAACGAAATATAAAATAAATCAATTTCAATGTATGAGGTTTTCAAAATGCATACCTCGAACGTCTTGGGAGCATCGTAATCTTAAATAAAACTGGGATATAGCCGCCAAATCGGGATTTTTTTCTTTTTTAATTGTAGTATATGCTTAATGTTCAAAATGAATTAAATTTAAAACTTTGTTTTGTTTCATTTTTAGTATAAAATATTGGCGAAATAAGTAGCTACAAATGTTAACAAATGTCAACTATTTTTAAACAATTTTCTTATTTTGAACAACTGTTTCAACTGCTTACTTATCGAATAGATAGAATGGGTTATATATTTTAGCAATACCCCTAATAATTGTCTATTTAAATTAAAATTGTGAAAACTGTTGAATTTTGAATATTTTAAAACTAATAAGTGAGAGAAAAAAATTAAATATATTAAGTAAGTCAAGTGTATTGACTGTATGTTAATCTACAGTAACTAGAAATAGCATATCATAAATGATAATTTGGACAACAATGCAGAGTTTTCAATAATCACTTAATAATTTGATATACTGTTTTGGTACATTGTGCAGAAAAATAACTATATCTCCCATTTTTTAACAGTAAGGAAATTCTATTGATATTTGAATACACGTGAATTTTCCAAAAGCTTTTTTTCTAATTTTTCAAATATTTTTTTCTAGAGTTGGTTGTATATTACATCTTCTAATTATTACTAGATTAATTATATCTTCGAATTATGATGAAACGTTAAAAGAACATAAATAAATTCCACAATTTCCATAATTTTTAAAACAACTTTTTCCCACTTTGCCTTTCGGCTGTTTGTTTCCGCAGCTGTAGTTTAGACATCATCTATTTATTTTTTATTGAAGTAAATTTTTAAATGCTCTGTTGATATAATAAATTATGTTCAATAAATATGTGTATTTGAATACATTTTTAAACACATTTAACTTGGAAAGAACGGTTGACAATAGAAAATAAACTAAATAAATATAAAATTATTAAAATAAGTATTAAATTAAATACTTATTTTCACATATAGCCGGAATTTTTGAATTTCCAAATTTTGTACAGTATTGAAAACCGGTAAAACCGATGTAAAAAAATTCTGCTATTTTGGCATTAACGTTTTCCTAATTTCCTAATTTTATGGAAAATATTAATTTATTTTTAACTGGTTTATTAGTTACAGACTAAAAAAACTGAAGCTGGGTTGCATAAAGCATAGTTAAGTTCATGAAAAATCACAAAGTTAACAATGCGATTAGCCAATCAGGTTAGAGAATTTTGAATTTTCAAATTTGAATTGTGCAATCAAATTGCTTAACAACGTTGTTAACTTAACATGAAGTTAACAATGCTTTATACAACTTGGCCTAAATCTTATTATATTTATAGAAGTTGTTATTTAATTTAAAACATATATGTTGGTTCTATAAAGGGCTTTAAATTTTCTTACACTTATAGAATTCATTCATGTACAGTGCTGTTTAAAAAAAATGGGACAAGTCTTGGATGTCAATTTTAGTATTTTTTATCTATGTAATATAGGCTTGTTATAGTTACTAAGTCTGATTGTCCATCCATCTTCTATTTTAGTTAATGTACGAGCTTTCATAAATTCTGATAGTTGAGGAGGCATATTCTTAAGTTTTAGAAGTTCTTAAGGTAAGTTCTTAAGACTTTTAATAAATCAGATTTGACACTGATAGGATAGCTAAATATTTTGTGTCCCATTTTCTTTTAAACAGCAGTGTATTATATTTTATGTTATTTTTAAATATGTCATAATAACTAAGTAAAAATCCAATAAGTAAACTTTCTAATAGTAATACCGCTGTTAATACCTGAATGCCGGTATTAAAAATTTTGAATACCAAATACCGGCATTAAGATTTGCATCAGTATTATAAGCACAAATAGCAACCAGCAATACCAAATAATAAATAGGGATTTAGATTTTTCATGAAAACAACATGTGTAAGTATTTACATAATCGTAAATAAAATTTCGCTAATATTTTATGGTTGCAACATGGGTGTTCAGTAAATCTTTTAATTCTGGGCGATTATGGATTAATGATACTAATATGTTTTATTGTCGTAAATCCCAGCGGATATAGACTGTTAAGTTAGGCAGATAGCCATTCAAGTGCCCATGCTGGAGCTCATCGTTCTGAAGTTGTGCCTCATGAGCACCTATTTTGCGAATTAATGAACCCAGCTAGATGAAATCAAGCTTCATCAGTAAAATAAAGATTAAATCAGGGGCTTTAGTACCGTTAAATCACTCCAAGCAAGCAGTGTTTGATATTTGATTACATCTGACCATTCAAAACTGACAGCAAACAAATATAAATTTCACTAATTTCTCTTAAGTAATGACATTTTACAAACACACACACCTACGTATGAAGTTTTACATAAAATGAAGATCTACTCACTTTTTTATGTTGTATTGTAACTGCAGGTTACAAATACGTAGTAAACACAATTTTTAAACCAATTTCTCTACGTTAGTATCATTTTCATACAACCGAACATAACGTTCAAAAATACTCCAAAATGTTATAACATATTTATGTCAATTATATATTTTATATTTATTGTTTCTGAAATATGATCAATTAAAATCCTCTCGCCGTAATATCAAATATACTTTTGTTCACATGCAATAACAGTGTTGACTAAGTTTTATAAAAC
Source organism: Diorygopyx duplodentatus (assembly GCA_033557515.1). Taxonomy (NCBI): domain Eukaryota; kingdom Metazoa; phylum Arthropoda; class Insecta; order Coleoptera; family Scarabaeidae; genus Diorygopyx; species Diorygopyx duplodentatus. Next base: position 2,781 of record JAWQRJ010000519.1, on the reverse strand, counting down.
AAGCAAAACGATGTTTTCAAAAGTTGGTTCATTAGCTCGCAGCGTATTAATTAACGCAACAGATAATGACCAGGCAGTAAGAAAATGATTCAGTCACAGTGGAAGTGAATAAAATTACATACCCATGTGTTATCAGTATCAATAAACACCTGTTATAAACAGCGACCTACCTCCAATATTTTCATGGATATAACGATGAAAAACACTATTAAGTAAGTAAACATGGTTCATAACATTCCTACTAGAACTTTTTTTAAAATTCCGTTGGTTAGTTGACATATTGCTGTTCACTTTACAAAAAAATAATGGCCAATAAGTTTAGTATAACTTCGTGAAAGTTACGTTAATAACGTCGTGAAATACTTGAGGGGTTTAGAGCTTAAGAATGAAAATTCATAGGCGTGTTATTATATTTCCGAGAAAAGTAACATTCTTTTAACACATTAATGACACTTTGACAACTAATCAGATGACTGTACAAGCAGAGATTACAGCGTAATATTGCACACGAAAGCGGTTTTCTTTTTTTCTGTTTGTTCTTTTTAAAGACAGATCGAGACGGGAACAGGACATAGAGCACACTGGACACTGATCAGCGACGAATAATAATACCATAATGATGAGTATAAAAAACTTAAAAGAAAAAGTGTACAAAAAGCGACTCTCTCTCTCTATCAACATTTCCAACGGAATTTTAACGCAAGACCAAGAGTGGCCGGCTCGAAAAAACATAATTTTCGTTTGCGCGAACTGCAATGCACTACTTTCTGTACTCGTTCGTTAAAAACGGCAACTGTGAAAACTCTCTTTCTCGTCTGTTAACTTTTCAGTTTCGTCCGGTGGCTGAGTCCCGAGCCCGTCGCGGTCCAATTCGGCGGCGTACCCGCCGGGTACATACCCCGGCGAACGACCCGACGGTCCAGACGTCACTGGCGGCCGGTTCGGGACTGAAAACCGAAGGCGCCGCGACGCCTGGCGCACGCGCACAGCGCGTTCCGCGGTGCCACCGAGCCTACCGAGATTGTCGTCGACGCTATGTATTCTTGTCGCGGACGCCGAGTGTAAAAGATGCAATGGGGGCCGCGACGTCGCGGTGTCGTTATTATAGAGACGATGTGGAAAAATTTACTGTCAAAACATTAACTTAAATACACAAAATATTAACTACCCCAATATTTTAAAACGTTACTTATTGTCAGTTAAGCTAATTCCGAAGATGCTATCTGCAATGGCTAGCGAAACATTAACAGAACGACATATTCAGAGAAAAATAATTGAAAACCATGCAAACTAGTTGGGTATAGACCTCTGAATATATCTTGATCCAACAAATAACAATGAGAAAGAAATCAAGAGTGCCATTTTCATACTTATGTCCAATAGTCATTGACATTTTATTGATAGAAGAAAGTGATGATCAATAATTTACAGTAGAGCTCAAAAGTTCGAGATCACATAATTCAATAATCCCTGATGCATTCGAAAGATAAAGGTCCCAGCTTTATTATCAACCTTCATTTAAATTTTTATTATTTTTTTTGCAAGTATTGTCTTCATTGCAAGTAATTTATCCCGGCAGTGGAAACGTTGGGCCAATCTGACCCAGCGACATCTATGAAGAGCTGTACTAGCAAAACTCAGTTAGTTCTTTATTTATCCTCCAGTCTACCTTCAAACTAAATCATGTTGACCAGCTGATATTCAGTAGTGTGAGTTTATCATAGAAAAGTGTTTGGTTATTCCGCCACAAAGTTGTTGATGGGCCAATCTAACCCAACGTTCCCGTTAACGTGACTTTTTTACAACATGGCCAGCTCATCTAAAAAGTATTTCAATTTATCAGATCGGCAAGATATCGAATTAATACACCTACTAATAGACCCGAATCATTCTTCGAGATATTGTCGCGAATACTTAAGCCGGAATCACCGGACTTCCCATAGACATGTAGTTTTGTGTTCGCATATTCTATTTATGTGGTTTGTAGCATAACAGTAGCTGGTAGGACGAGCGCGCCTGGGGTAAAAAAATTAAAAAAGCACAAAATTTTCTACCCCTGACCGAGCTCGCCCGTTCTGGCAGCGCAATCGTGTGATCAAATGTAAAATTAATAGACCGAGCTAGCTCTGTACTACCAGCATGGAGCCATACGATTCGACTACCAAAAAAAGTTCATTTTATATCTTCAAGTTGATTCAACTGAGGGTTAAAACTTGTTCAATGAATTCTCTGCACATTGATCTCTAAATCCTGCAAATATCACCAACATTATGTGGTTGTTAATCAACCGGCGCACAGTAGTTGTAAAGACCAGGCGAAAAAAAGGGAAATTTTGAAATTGTGATAAATTAACGGGAATAAAGCCATTCTTTGTCGGTTAAGTGAGAGAATTGAATGTTGGCAAAATTGTGTTTAAGTCCGTTAATTAAGAGTCTGTGCGGTTGGAGGTCAAATAAAACACAGTCTACTTCTTTTAGCGCACTTATTTTTATTGTTTTATTACACATATACTTACAATTAGATTATTCTATCACCTAATCCCCCCGATCTATTTTAGATCGGGGGGATTAATCTAAACGGTGCGACTTAGGGCATATGTATGTATAAAAATGTAATAATATACAGGGTGTTATATTTAAAAAAACACAATGTTGCCAATATCTCTGAAACCATTAAAAAACCATACATTTTGCACATAAGCGTATGTGGTCCAGAATATTCATAACGAACCCCCTTAACGTTCCTTAAAATATCTACACCTACCTACCGGACACCCTGTAT
>JAWQRJ010000518.1:0-20340 GCA_033557515.1 Diorygopyx duplodentatus | reverse complement strand
AAGAGGGAGAGAGAGGGAAAGAAGAGGGATAGAAGGTAGATAGCAAAAGTCTTTATTAAAAATTAGGGGAGTGAGAGAACAGATGTGAAGACTGACAGGGGTGTCGAGAGTAAGGAAACAGGAAGTGGAGTAGAAAGGAAAGAGCAGGAGGAGAAAGGAAAAAAGGACGAGAAGGAAGGAACAATGAGACAGAAATAGGAATGAACAAGAAAGAGGAGAAGAGAGAGCGTTATGGATAGCATAGCTCCCCACGAAATTGTAAGATCTCAAAGCTTTGCAGATTTAACAATTAAGGAGCAGTTAACATTCCTCTTCTTTATCTGAAAAGAAGCAGACTTTCACAGCAAGGCATGTAGAAGCAGCGCAAGAATATCCAACAAAATTTGCTGAAATTGTTGCCAACAATTCATATTATTTTGGAAAAAAATGCCAGGGAGGACCTATGTGTCTAAAATTCATAAATCAGCTGGCGGTCAAAGCAGCAAAAGATCCCATAACAATTCTGTATGAACACTTCAGGAGATCACATTATGAAACCATTGGTTATTAACAAATCAAAAATGTCACGCGTATTTAAAGGAATAAATATCAACCAACCATCTTCCTCTTTATTGGAGGGCCAATAACAAAACGTGGGTTACTACCGCAATGTTTAATGAATGGTTTCATGAATGTTTTATCCCAGATGCCAATATATATTTAAATGAAAAGGGAACTGCCTTTTAAAGTGCTTTTATTAATTGACAATGCACCGGGTCATCCACAAGATCTACAGCATGAGAATGTATAAGTTATATTTTTACCAAAGAATACGACTTCATTACTGCAGCTATTAGATCAGGGGATAATTTCGACTTTAAGGCTCTGCACATAAAACCAGCTTTCACGCACATTTTAGAACAAATCGAAAATAATGAATCTTTAACAGTTATTAATGCTTGGAAAATTTTTACAATCTTAGAATGTGTTAAGGATATTGCTTTATCATATACCGCGATTAAGCAATCAACGCTCAATATCTGTTGGAAGAAATTGTGGCCAATGTAGTTAAAGGTGAAGCTTCTATTTCACCATTAAAGGATGAATATTCTCAGATAGTACAATTGGCGCATTCATTGGGTGGAGAAGGTTCCGACGATTTAATGAAGGATATATGCAGAGCTAGTGGCTGATAAAGAACTAAGTGAAGATGATTTAATTAACATGGTTGATGAAATTAGTGATTATGACAATGATCCTGATGAAGAAGAATTTGAATCAGTTGCATTTACAGCAAAAATCATCCCCGAAGGACTCGAATTGGGAAGAAAATTGGGTAATCATTTTGTATAAAATGACTCAAATGTTGAACGGGCTCTTCGATTCCAACGTGGTATTAATCACTGCTTGGCTCAATGCGATAGGTCTATAAAGATCTAACAAGAAATCAGAAGCAAATGTTAATAACGGATTTCATTACCAAATCTCCTCGGGGTGTAAATGTTTCTACTTCAAACATCGAATCGGAACAAATAATTTCAGCTGATGAAAGTGACCTCGAACCAGTCACGAAGAAAAGATTGACAGTGATTAATGATAGTAATGAATGATGATAACTGCCATCAACCCTTGCAATCATTTTTTTTACGGACCTTTTAGATTTTTTTTTGTTCCTTTGTATTTAATTAATAAAAGAATATATTTTATTGTTTATGAATATGTTTTGTTATTTTTATATATTTTTTGCCTTTCAATATTTTTGTTTGATTTACCTACCTTAAAAAATTGAAAAAATTCATAATTAATAAACAGCGGAATTATGCGTTTTTTACATACTTTTCGATTTACAAGGTTTTACATTCAAAAAGTTACACCTTTTTCTCAGGAACCTATCTACCGTGTAATCGAAGGGTAGGTGTACTTCAAATTTTTATCATTTTCTTTTCTTTTCAGGTACTAACTCCGAAACGATTCAACGACGTCTATCTTTACGACATGCCACCCTCGAGATGCTCACCAGCCATGGTCAACCAGTTCAGTCCGAATGTCAGTCCTAGAGACCAAACAAATGACTACGACATCCTTCCAAGTCGACCCCCAATTCCAGTAATCGACAGAAATTGTCCACGTTGTTCACCGGCGTTCTCTTGCACCTCTCCGGTCATGGACAGCTATGATGTTCCTCGTCCACTGTTGCATCAACAAAACCAGTTGACACCGTCGAGTTCTGCAAGTTCTCTAACAGCCGATTCCTTCAGTTCTTCGAACAGGAGCAGTGTGGCCAACATGCCAGATTACGATATTCCCAGGCCAATAAATAGTAGAGGACCCCAATTATTTTTGCAGCCGTCCCAGGTTTATGATGTACCTCAAAGTCAACACGTTAAGGAGTTACCTTTAGAGTTGACATCTGCGTTGGAAACGTTGGATAAATTACAAGGTGAAACGACGAGCGCAGTTTCCAAATTGCTGAGCTTCGTCGTACCTCAGTGGAGGGAAAAACCGAAGCTGGAAACAAATTTAATGGAGATACGATTGGCTGTGGAGAGACTTAGAACGTCCCTGCATGATCTAGCGGAATTTTGCGATGGATCTTTGGGGAACGCCACGAAGGCCACAGATAAAAACCTTGCGACTAAACTAACCCCCCTAGTGGCAGCTTTGAGGAATTCTGATAGGTTAGTGAACGAGGCAGCTGATAAACTGAATCACATCGATTGGTCCCTGAGCGTTTTATCCCGAAACGAAGAAATGGAGAAGTCTTACAAACCAGATGAGTTGGAGCAGTTGGTTGCTTGTTCCAAAGCTTTAACCGATGACGTAAGACAGGCAGCTTCTTTTATCCAAGGAAACAGTACTTTGTTATTCAAAAAAGATACCATCATCGAATGGACGGAAGATTACGATTACGTAAGTTTAGAATCTAAGGAGGCCAACACGAAAAAACATGCGGAAATTCGAGAAGCCCTCCCACCAAAATTGCAAAAAGGATACGACAATTTAATTAAGAACGTTAACGACCTCTCACTGAACAACGACAGACCAAATTTAGATCACGACGAACGACAAATTCTGCAATTCTTCGCTACCCAAGCCATCACGCATCACAACAATTTGACACAGGCCATCGACGCTTTCCTGCAAACAGTAGAGCACAATCAACCGCCAAAAGTGTTTTTGGCGCATGGAAAATTCGTAGTATTAAGTGCTCACAAGTTGGTGCACATCGGAGACACTGTGCACCGTAATATATCGCAAAACGACTTGAAAAATCAAGCGTTGAATTGTGCTAATACGCTGTTTGAAGCTCTGTCCACTAGTGTTCGAAAAACGAAGGAGGCAGCTCAACAGTTTCCTAGCGTAACGGCAGTGCAGGAAATGGTCGACTCAATAGTTGACATTTCACATTTGGCTAGGGATTTGAAATTCTGTTTGGTTCAGGCAGCAAATTCTTAAGTAACACAAAAAAAATGATAATTTTAAATAAAAACGCGGTAAAGGCTGGTTATAATGAACCTTAACACAAATACACAAAACGAAATAATTACTACGTTCATAAATAGTATTAAACTCTCTCAAATTCTTACTGAAATGGTAGGTTGGTAGATAACAGAACAAGAGATAAATCCAGAGTTGAATTTAAAATAATAAATATGATGAAAATGTTGAGAAAGAAATATTGTCACGACTGTTACTGGCAGAAAAAAGTTCTCAAAACCAAAATTGGTGGAAAACAGAAAAGAATCCAAGTCAAAGCTGTTTAGATTCAGTCCTTCTTCTAACTTTCTAAGTTTTTGAATGTAAAGCCGTGTAAATCGAAAAGTATGTAAAATATATATTCTTTTATTAATTAAATACAAAGTACAAGGGAACAAAAAATAAAATCTAAAAGATTCATAAAAAAATTATTGCAAGGGTTGATAGCAGTTATCACACCATTCATCACTATCATTAATCAATTTCTTCTTTGTGACTGGTTCGAGGTCACTTTGGTAATGAAATATGTTATTAACATTGCGGGCTTTTGATTTCTTATTAGATCTTTATAGACCTTATCATAGTAAGTCAAGCAGATCTTAATATCACGTTGGAATCGAAGAGCCCGTTCAACATTTGGGTCATTTTGTTCAAAATGATTACCCAATTTTCTTCCCAATTTGAGTCCTTCGCGGATGATTTTTGCTGTAAATGCAACTGATTCAAATTCTTCTTCACCAGGATCATTGTCACAATCACTAGTTTCATCAACCGTGTTAATTAAATCATCTTCACTTAGTTCTTTATCAGCCACTAGTTCTGCAATATCTCCATCAGTAAAATAGTCGAAACCTTCTCCACCCAATGAAGGCGCCAATTGTACTATCTGAGAATATTCATCCTTTAATGGTGAAATAATAGAAGCTTCACCTTTAACTACATTTGGCCACAATTTCTTCCAACAGCCATTGAGCGTTGATTGCTTAATCGCGGTATATGATAAAGCAATATGCTTAACACATTCTAAGATTCTAAAATTTTTCCAAGCATTAATAACTGTTAAAGATTCGTTATTTTCCATTTGTTCTAAAACGTGTGTGAAGGTTCGTTTTATATACAGAGCCTTAAAAGTCGAAATTATCCCCTGATCTAAAGGCTGTAATAAAGAAGTCGTATTCTTTGGTAAAAATATAACTTTCAGGATATTCTCATGCTCTAGATCTTGTGGATGACCCGGTACATTGTCAATTAACAAAAGCACTTTAAAAGGCAGTCCCTTTTCATTTAAATATTTTTTGGCATCTGGGATAAAACATCATTCATTAAATCCTCCAATAAACAGGAAGATGATTGATATTTATTCCTTTAAATACGCGTAGCATTTTTGATTTGTTAATAACCCATGGTTTCATAATGTGATCTCCTGAAGCGTTGCTACAGAAATGAATTGTTATGCGATCTTTTGCTGCTTTATGACCGCTAGCTGATTTATGAATTTTAGACACATATGGCATTTTTTTCCAAAATAACCCTGACTCATCAGCATTGAAAACCTGATCAGGAGTATATGAATTGTTGGCAACAATTTCAGCAAATTTTGTTGGATATTTTTGGGCTGCGTCTACATCGCCAGATGCCAGTTCATCTTTTAATTTTAAACTATTTAGAGAGAGAGAGAGCAAGAGATTGACTTGCTGTGAAAGAGTCTGCTTCTTTTCAGATAAAGAAGAGGATGCTCTTTAATTTTTTCGGAAATCTGCAAAGCTTTATTTGTATTAGCGTTGGCATCAATTGGCATTCGTTTTTGAGTTTGGTCCTCTATCCAAATCATTAATGCCTTTTCTAGCAACGTCTATTACTGTTTCTCCGTTTCGTAAACGATCCAAAATTTTTATTTTGGTTGCTAAAGATATAACTTTTCTATTTACTTCTTCCATATTTTTAATTTCTCTCGACATAATAAGGCTACAAATATTACTCTAAATATAAAATATGTTTGTTACTTAGGAATGTGAAAAATTAAAATTTTCTGGTTAAAAACGATGTGCAATGAGTGCAACTTCGTGCATATTGGGGAATCCCCTATATCTAAACTGACACACAATTGAAGCAATTTTATAGAAAACATGGCCACACTTTTTACATCCGAATGGTTACCGGTTTACGACGGCATGAACCATTTGACAGATTGAAATAAAACTGCCATCTAGTGTTATAAATATCAACTACACCTTATAATTGGTGGAAGATTGGAGTTTATTTTCAACATTTATTTTTTAAAAAAATTTAAACCTTGTAAAAGTGGAAACGTGTAAAAAATGTACCCGGTAAAAGGAGGGGTAGGATTTTTTAATTTTTTTTTAAACCCTGTAAAAGCGAAAATGTGTAAAAAAATATCGTGTAAGAGGATGGGTATAATCACGTAAAAGCATGAAAGAAACAGCTATATCGTAATACAATCTTCTTTTAGATTTATAAGCAAAATTATTAAGAACTTTCAATGTTTATTGTTCAGAAATGTATAATCAATGTTCGATTTTTTTCTGGGGCACCCTCCTAAAAGTTGCCAATTGTCTAGAAAATGAGATGGGCAAAGTTTCAGCTCAGTTGGATAACGTTAACCCGTGCCTCATTGAGGTTGAAGTTTTGAAAAATCGCGATTTCTTGCAAAAAATTGCAGTTTTCCCTTCATATGATGAAAACAATTCGTCCTAGAAACCTGATTCTGGTCTCATTTCATAAAAAAATGGTTTTTTTTGAAGTTGTTTTGCCTTGAAGTTTCACTCTCATTAATTTTTTACTAAAACGTAGATTTAATGAAATTTAGCATTATTCAGGTCAGGTCCTATCCTCAAAATTGACTTTTTATGAAAATGCGTAAAACCATTGCATCATTCAATTACATCTGTTTTCCAGATTTCGCTTTTTTATTTTTCATTTTGTATATAAAAAATGGGATAGTTAAAAGATTTTTCGAAAGTAAATGACCAAATCCAAATTGAAAATGAAGAAATTACAAGGAAAAAAGAGCAAAGAATGTATAAAATTGAAAACAAATAATGTTCAATTGCATTTTATTATTAAAGTTGCATTATGAAAAAGGACACATTATAAAGAAAATAAATTTTTATTACTTACAATTATCCCTTTAAGGCAGTAATGCATAAATAAGGTGGCTTTTGAAGAGTCAGAGGAAAAAAATTTCTACACTCAGGTACAACTTGTAACAGAAACTGCCGTTGTTCTTCGTCTTTCATTAAACAGGAATTGAATCTTGGATTAATTTTATTCCCCTTTCAGCTGCGTCATTGACAACCTTAAAACCGTTCAGTATTTTTTTGCTTTCAAATAATGTTCATTTTCACACCATACATCGGGATCAGTATTTCAAAATTTTATATTAATTTTAAATCTCTTAAAAAAATACATAGTTTGAGGAGAAACAATAAAATCGACTTCTTTGTCCAATAAATGATTCTTCAGACCTATTGTTGCTCTTACATCCCTATCATCATCAGCATCATCATCTTCTTCAAAGGACATTAATTTTACAGCCTTGCTTACATAAATATTGATTATATTGAACCACGCTTTTACATAAATATTGATTATAAATAAACACATCTCTCTAATACCTTTTTTTCTAAACCTGTTAATGAAAATTTATCCCTGAAAAGATATATTTTGAGAGAATAAATGGCTTTTACCATTCATCTGGCGTAATGAATGAGCACCAGGTACTGAAAACCTACAAAAGTCCTACAAAAATTAAACAAAGTTGGACAAATTCGTTTAACAAAGTCTTTTAATTGTTCGATCAGAAAACTTGAAATTTGAGCTGAAGTTTGCATTCAAGTTAAATAATCAGCTATTCGGTCGTAAAAACTGGATACGGCATTCCTGATTAATTCGGGAGAGAGATTAATGAGAGCAGCTTTGAAGAATTTGAAATAATAAATAGGAGTTTCCATTTAAAAACTCGGAGCAACCGACTTTCACGACATGATAGCTCCTTTAGTACCTTTCCGAGATATTGAATGAAGAAAAATAGTGTTAATAGTTCGAACCCGCGTCCCTCCTATTACCAGTAGGCTGCTCTACCATCTGAGCTTCTACTGGGGAAGTCCCCGGTTTGTCAAGATTTAAAAAAATAGTGTTATATACCAAAAGTAGGTTGAATGTTGTCAGTGAACCCTACAAAATCATGGATTTCTTCAGACTTGTTGATCTTCATCAAGTACATCCAGCAGCAGTGAATTTATAAGAGCCATTGGTTCGTTTTCTAGAGGATTGTTTATGTTTTAAATTTCGAAAGCTTCTAAAATGTCTAATTTTTGTTCTTCTTGCAAAATTGTAAAAAAAGAAATATTAATCTGTGACGTCATGTGACTGTTGTGTTCAATTAGGTGTTTGGTAAAATTTGTATGTCTGTATGTCTATATTTATAACAACATACATATTCTTTGTATCTAGTATCGAAATATGTAAGTGTTTGACCACTACACACGGAGTTATAAAATCAATCATCTTAACGTTGAATGAAAAGTTCCAAAAATGTTAATTAGTTTAATAGTTTAAAAATGTGTTATTTGCAAACGTTGTTTTATATTTGTATTGTTGTCTTAATAAAGTAATTAAATGTGTTTGCAATTTTTTCAGGTACGTTTTCAAAATATGGAATAGAAACGTATTTAGTATCTTTTTGTTTTGTATTGTTTGGCTAATTTATAATCTTTAGTTTGATCAGATCAGATGATTGATCTGTTTTATTCTGTGTATTGTAAATGGGAACTAGAAACTCGTTTATTATCAAAATGCTTATGCTAAAATCATGCTCATGATCAAAACATGCTAAAATGTCATCAACGTTCATCACGTTGACCAAAACACAACCTTTTCGGAAAGATCTAATTCAAAAATTCGACCTTCCGAATTATCCATAAAAATGTTTGGTATAAGTGGAAAAGTTGCACTTCCCATCGGTAAACCACCTTTTTGTAAATAAACTTTGTTATTGAATGTGAAATAATTTTGATTGGCACACAGATCAAATAATTGAATCATTTCCAACCTTTTTACCAACTATATATTGTAATTATTCAAAATGGTGTTTAATAATGGAATACAGTCTTGTGGATTTACAGGAATACAGTATTTTTGAAAACATCTTTGTAACAACAAAAGTTAATTTGTTTACTAATTCGAAAGAATTTTTAACTCAGTATTTAGGTTTGTATTGTATTGTTTATGTAACTGTTTCTTTGCTGGGATGTGGTTTGGATAATGAAATGTAAGAAGCGACTAGTGTTATGGGCATATTTGGTTTCGGTGTTTTAATTAAACAGTATAGTTTAGGTGTTTGTGGATTTTTGTTTATAATGAGATATTATTAAATTCGTTATTAAAGCAGATAATCTTAGTTTTGTTTAACTTCTTTTGTTAACTTTTTTTAACTTTTGTTCACTGTCGCTTCTGGTGACAGTTTTTATAACTCACCTCAAATAGATATCCGTATGAAACACTTTATCACACTTAGAGCTTTTGAACAGTATGATATATTTTTTATTTACTGAAAATTGTTTACTTATTACAGACAAGATGAATTAGGGTTCATGCTGCCAAAACACATGTTGACTAAATGGACCCTCAATAATTGCAGGATTGAACATGGGTTCTAAATAGAAAATTTTTACATTTCTCATAATATTTTTACATTTCTTCTTATTTTTTAAGCAAAGTAAAGAAACGACGAGAAATGGAAGGTTTAGTTTTTCATTAAATAGAATTATTATTATTGTCGTCAAAATACCTGAGTACTGTGTTACCGGCGATACGATATCCATAAAATAAACCTTCCAGCCATAAAATTCATATATTGTTTCACCATAAGAGGTTTTTTTGCCATAACTTTCTCAAAATCAAAGATATGTTAAATCTGCTTATTCCAGAAAAAAAATTCGAAGTGTGTGCACCAGAATTTTTTCAAAATTGACCATATTTGGATTGTTATGAAACAAAAACTACGTACAATATCGCGCAACGGCTTTCGCTACGTGAAAGCCCAATGCTAGTACCATTTAAAACAGAATTTCCATCTGTCGAATTTTCACGCCATCACATCGCAATTAAGCTACCTATAACACGCTGCACGACTTGTCTTTTTCCTTGTTTGTTCTGCAAATTGGGTGGTGGAAAAGAGCAATTTCAACATTTTCACAATTACGTCGCGCAGTAAATTATCTACTCTTAACAATTCAGTAACTAGCAATGTTATATAAGTTCCAAGTGCCGTTTTAGCGTTTTCGTCAGCCAAATTTTCACGCGATAGGTAGCAATTACTAATAACCTGAAATAATTTATTTAAAAAATATTTCAGCGAAAATATTGCGATCAAATTTAGGGGAAAGTTTATACATTAAAATTACTAATGCATTAGTTAAAAAAATCTTAGCGATTGGAACATTATGAAACGGGACACTGAACGAAACAAGAGAGTTTGCGATTTACCCGGTTGCGATTAATCAAATTAGGTGTAGAATTAAATAAAAAATTCAAGAAACTCACTTATATTCTCAATTGTAATAATTCGAAAATCGCTATAAACCTTAAAGCATTTTATACAAGTTGTGGAAGAACGATGCGGTAGGTACCTCCCCCTTAGCAATAAATTAGTTTTGGCAGAAGGGTTTTCGCTGTTGGCGTCGTCTGGGGAATTCTATATTATTTTCAATTTTAATTTTAACGATTAAAATTTTAAAAGCTTCAACTACCAAGTGCTAGACGACAGATTAATATTTATGGTTATGGATCTTGTCATGGATCTAATGGCAATTAATGAAAAAACTTCCTTAGAATATTTATTAAAATTCGAAAACATAATTAAATCCATATCACGTCCACATCCAGTCGTTATATATAAATTAATAAACGTGGTTGATTACAGTAAACAGAAGGACGGTTATAATTGTGGGGTGTTTATATGTAGCTATATGGAGTGCCTACTAAAATAATGCCCATTTTCAATATTAAATCCAACAGATTACATATAGAAAATGCAACAATGCATTATACAGGACAGTAACGAAAAATGTCTACCGCACTGCTTATGTTGCGGTGAATGATCTGCAGAAATTCTATGCAATAGATGTGGACAACACTTTCATAAGAAATGCATTACTGACGCAATGACCACGTACTGCTGTGAATTATGGTCATCAACGTATGTTTTCTTACAGTTGCTTGTATTGGGATTTATTGTTTTTTTTTTCATTTTTAATTAAAAGTTTTTGATCATAGGTCATACAGACTGTTTACAACATAATACTAACAAACTATTGCCCTAAGAATCCCGCAACTATATCACGATTTCTTAGAGATATTCTCTGTACATCAATTCCCAAAAAGAAATGTCGTGCAGGGTGTTATAATTAGCTTAATTGCTATGTGATGGCGTGAAAATTCAACCGACGAAAACTGTTTTATATAGTACTAGCATTGGGCTTTCACGTAGTGAAAGCCGTTTCGAGATATTGCATTTAGTTTTTTATTTTATAACAATCCAAATATGGTCAATTTGGAAGAAATTCTGGTACCCCGTTGGCTTCGGAGTTTTATTCAGGAGTAATTACTGCGAAGTCGACCGACAAAAAATCACCTTTAGATACTGAAAAGAACAAGCTTTCTCGTGATGCAAGCAGATTTAACATAAGTTTGATTTTAAGAAAGTTATCGCGAAAAAGCCTCTTATGGGGAAACAATATATTCATCAATGTAACATCATCCTACAACAACGTTTAATATATTCATTTTATGGCTGAGAGGTTTATGGATATCGTAACGCCGGTCTGTGTTTGACTATTGGAGGTTTGTATATTTTGTTAGTTTACTTTGAACATTAGATTCAATTTCAGTAATGATACAACAAGTAAGGTTTGGAGTAGAAAAATGTTCTGCCCTACAACAAACAATACTATATTAAATTCAATTTGAAAGCTTTGATTCCTGATAACTGAGAAACTACCCAAGACATTAAAACACAATAATTGTGGGAAATGCTAAGATTCTCACCAATATCTGTCGCGATGTGAGTCAATCCAAGAGTTTTCAAATATGTCAACTTCAATGCCCTAAATTTATACCTGCAGTCTAGGAAAAGAGTAATAAAATAAAATGTTAATTTAGAAATAGATTTTTTTCATAAATGTCAAATTTGGAACGTTTATGTGCTTGTATTTTGACATAAATAAGGGAAGTAGAAACATTTTCTTCTACAGGGGTCAAGGCCGAAAATCAATCTTCACCACCATGGAAGTATACTAGAGTGAAAATGTCAGCTCTTCAATATTAACTTAGTAGCTTGTTTTTTTCGTAGTACTTACCAATTTTCCAAGATTCTTAATTTTTTTCTAGTAGCAGAAAGTCTTGTACCCTAATAATAAGTTTACAGAACGTTTCCTGGATTGACGAGAAGGTTTCTGCGATGACGAGGAGGTGCCATCTATTTGTCACTGTTTTAAAGAATTGTTCCCAACAGCAAATATCTCTGTTTACCTTAAGTGACTTTTAAATGCCACACCAAACGTCCCATCATTCACAACTCTCATAAAAACGTGCACAATTCGTCATTCCAACCTATTAATTTCCGACAGCACAAAAACACCTTATTGTCACGCAGTGAAAAACACAGCTAATGAAGTTATCACCTGGTGCATTGTGGACATAACGACATTGTTAGACCGGAAGATATAACTCGTGGTTAATAATGTGAGCAATGATACCCCGACGGCAATTTTCGTCCAAAAAAAACAACAAGTTGGAGCTAACAAGCCACGGTTTGTACCCTTTTTTTGTTGTGCTCTCTAATTTAATTTAACAAACGCACTGAAAAATTTCACAAAACAAAAAAACAACTGGAACAAAAGAAGGCGTATAGGTAACCACGCTTCGAGCACATGTTCGAGCCATGTAAACACGTAAGAGGAGGCTACGAACTGACAAGAATGCCAACAATGAAGATTCAATTAACGTCCAGGACAATATTATTATGCAAAACGACCTCGCAAGAAGCGCGTAACGATCACCAGTTAGTTGGACGGTCGTTTTTTTCGCGTTTGTTTCGTTCGTCGTTTTTTTTTCTTTCGGACAGTTAATTCGCACGGTACTTTACATAATAGGATGGTACTCGGCGCAGCCTTAAGATGGCTTACTGTTGAAACGATCTACCACGACATATGGCACCCGTAGAGTTGGTTAATTGCTCGGGAAATGCCCAGACCGCTATAACGCCACTTTTTGTTCGCCATAGAAATCGTTTAGGTCTTTACATCCGCAGATCGTAAACACCTAGATACATCGTTAATGTGATTTAACACGTGTATAGTAACTAAAGCAGGTTACTAAGTCGAGTAATTACATTTAGTTACTTGTATAATTGTAATAAAACAAATTCTAAGTGGGTCCTCTTTATCTGGCCGTTGTTTTCTCCTTTACTACCCCTACACTACTTTAAATATTGTTGAAATTCACATGGAAATAGAAATATCCTGAATTATGGCGTACCACCTTCTTCTATTTTCATTTGTCTTCATTATTGCTCTTCTACCTTCTATGGTTCTTCGATTTCGTACTTGTTCCATTTTTGCTCTTCCGCCTATCCTCTATCACCTTGCTCAAGTGATCATCATCACAAAGTGATGATCATCCAAATTTGACCAAAAATTTATGCCGTTTCGTTTGTTGTTTGTTAGTTGATTTATTTTATCGTTCAGTCGATAAATTACTGACAATTTAATAAAAGAACTGCGAAAGTCAATTAAAATAGTAATCATAATAGAACATAACGAATTCATTTCAAGTCATTCCATATATTTTCCTTCGCCGCAGCTATTACAATAGCAACTAGTACCAAACTGATTTGGTACAAATCCCCAAACTGCCCTTCCAATTAGACCATTCGAAAACTACATCCAATAAAGAGGCGAACAAACTCAATAGACCAACCCAATTTTTTTCGTTTCTCTTTGTTTTCATCCTTTTTCTATTCGTTTTTATGTTTCTGGGCGCTTCATGATAATCGTCCGTGGAGCTTGTTACGCAAGAAGTCGTTACGACGATCTGATCGGGGCTCGTACGTATAACTATTTGTTGAGAATCGAGCGAGTGGAGAAGAGTGGTGAAGAAGGGGTCGGAAAAGGGGGAAATAAAACGTCCTACCAGTTTCTGGACCAGTCGGTACCAATAAATACCCATCTCTTGTCCCACTAACTGTCGCGCGGTCGCCGTAAAGAACGTGTTTATTATCCGGTACTAGAAAGGTCATCGACGGCTTTACGATGAATCGGCCCTTAAACCACGATGTCGTATAGCTGGAGAATAACGTTCAAATCGGGGAAATTAAGAGATGTCATAGTGTATGGATGGGACAAGTTGGGATTTGATTGGGGCGTGTTTCTGTGGGATGGTCAATGGTCTTAGCAAGAATGATTTACATCGTCGATATCAAAACAGGCCACGTGAAAATGGAAAGTGGATGTGCATTCTTAAGTTTCAAAGTTCTTCAGATCAATTGTATCAATCCCAACAAAATGAGAAAATTGTAGAATAAAAATGAACAACAAAATAACTACTGTGTCCTAGAAAGGTTGTCCTAGGCTAGAGCCTCGCAACGTTTGCCATGACATAAGTGGATCAAGAACGCAAGTTCAAGTTCAATCAGGAAAGGCATCTCCTACAATTTAAAACAATATTCTGTCTTCTCAAGTAATGATGATCACTCCATCATTCATTTTACATACCTTATAAACATAATTTAATAGGCAACCTCACCATTTCTTGACATTAACATTTCGGACCCGTCCTTCACACGTTATAAAACAATTCACACCGCTCGGATACTTTATGGTCTTTCACGTTGACGTTTTTACCGTGCTCTTCGTACAATATCGTTTTTACAGGTCGTTTTCCATGGCCTCCTGAGAATTTTTAACGCCGCAGCAATCTAAGAGTGCTTCGGCCGTACGGCGAGGTCCCGATTTATAGTTAAGACTTCCCAGTAACCCATAGAACCACTAGATGGCCGATCTCTCTCGTCTTCTTTTTACCATTCGTACGGCACGTCAGCCATAAATTTTTTACGCCCCCAATAAATCCGGTAGTTTCTTTGAGGCTCGTAAACGCTCGCGCGTCTTCGTCGCGAGTCGGCCGCGATCGGCGATACTCGGCGCGTACAAATTGTAACACGACATGCACAGATGCGCAGATTTCGACGTTTTGCGTTTTACCGCGAACGCTATCTGATGACAGGTAGCCGTGGTTTGCTCCTGCGAGTCGTCCGAGTCCTGCGGAGATAATATACGGTGTATGTGGGAAAAACCGCAGCGGGACGCGCGGGAACTTTGAAATGCCGCCGCTATTGGCGCAATCCCGCGTCGTAAATAATAACTTTTATCACTTCGTAAGGTTTTTTTTCGTGGAGGAACGTCCTCGGAATACGACCGGAGTCTTTAATAATCGCTCGTAAATTCTCGTATCTGGTCATCGACGTTTAGATTTTATGCGTGTTTGTTTCTAACTTTTTGTGGAGATATTATCTGGTTTGTTAAATAATCGTTTAATGATAGTTATTGCCTCTTAAGCCATCGATAGTACTCATTTTATATTCACAATATTCATGGCTAAAGGTTTACTACAGTTTACTATACTTAATTTACTGCAATATATTATTTTGTAAAACGTTTTTGTAATGAAGAATAAGAAGAGGATGAAGCACGCAAATATAATCATCAATTCGAAATTGTAAATCTTAAATGTTATGTTCGCGAAGTATTGATCATTGTTCACAGATACTTCCTTACGGAGTGCAGGTGATAGGTTTAAAAAAGGTACTGTGTTGTATTGATATTAATATGGGACATCATATATTTAACTCACTGCATGGTCCTCGAATTAACATTAAGACTTTACAGAAGACTACTGAAACTTTCTTAAGACTAACTTCTAAGACCTTCTAAGGATTTCTACTGAACCTTCTTCTATTGCGATGTTCTTGTCCCACTCGTGAGTAATGCAAACGTTGCAAGGATCTAGCGTAGGACAACCTTGCTGTGTGAACAATATTAAATAACAAATTGCTTGTTTGTCATTGAGATTCCATTACACCTTACCACTTGTAGAGAAAAATTTAAATATTGTTATCTTTAAATTTATTGCGATACCCACATCGCGTGCCTATGTATGTTTCCTCGAGGTTAAATGGAATGTCATTACAATTATTCTTACATTACGTAACCTAAAGGGATGACTATGTCCCTCTTCTTCCCTTTTGGAAAGAAATGTCTTTAATTCCCTGTTGTCTTGCTCCAAAACAAGGCATATGAAAGTTTTGCCTCACTTGAAAACAAGGTCTTTATTAAAACGACGTTCTTTTAGTCATTTTAGTTCTGTTAACTAACTCTGAAACTACCCGAACCTCGACCATTTTATTATCAGGAATTGTGTCCGGAGATTAAATATCTACTAAGTACAAACTAAAGAAAAACTACGTCATCGTCATGATTTTCGAAAATTTTGCATTTAAGGAAACTTAATCTGCAAAGTTTGAAGGTCTATCCCAAAAAAAATGAATGCTATGAATTGTATGTAGATTTATATAGAGCATTTAATGTGAGCATAACAATATTAAAAAGTAAACAATCACAGTTTGTTTGTCATTGAGATTTAATAAACCATATTCCATTACAGGAATATGGTTTAGGAAATTATAGAGGAAAATCATAGAAGAAGAAGACGTAATGTGGATGAATGGACGGAAAGGTTTTCATTATGAATACCCTGATGGGAAAACAAAAAGAAACAGAGAGACCTTTCCTTTTTGTATAAAATCATTGGTAGAGTAGGTCGATATAGAAGATGGATTCGATATTGGAGTGATCACGACCCAATAATGGAGACGAAACGAATAAGCCATAAGACACTAAATGAAAAAACTTTTCAAAGCAGAGAAATCTCATTTTAAAAATACAAAATTAATGAAATCATTAAATTTTGAAGAAATTCTCGAAGAGTAACTAAAGGAAATAAGCTTTGGAAAGTGAAAGCGACGTAACAAAACACGCAAAAATATTAATACAGCTCCAAGAAAGGCAACGAATAGTCTTAGATATAGAGAGGCACGAAGACAATATAAAAACCTACAAAGAAGAAGAAAACTTAAAAAGAAGATTAAAGAAATCGAAGAAATCTAGGCATAAACAAGCTAAAAGATCAAGACGTGATAATTTGAAGAGAAAACTGCGACATCATGAATATCGCATGTGAGGGTTATAGAAAATGAGTGCGTAGTACAAAAAGAATAAATGGAGTGCAGCAATATGGAGATGGTGATGGCGAAAATGAAGACAATGCAATGGAAAGTACAGATTTTCACTTCTGTCAACAGCCTAAAAGAGAAAAAGCAAAGTGAATCGACGAGCACAAGAAGTAATAGCAGGCGGATATATCATGATTGCATTTCTCACGATTCTATACCTATATCTATCTATCTTATACAAAAACAGTGATAGATAAGGCAGCGGAAGCTATTGGCTAATTAGCATTCTGTCTCTGTGACTTTATTAATAAACCAAAACGGTTTGCAATCATATTGAGCAACATAGTGGTGTTACAGAAACTAATTGCAAAATCAAACGCATACAAATTGGAATCAAACGCATACAAATATTGGATTTGTATTTGGGTTTTGGATTTGGATTTCTATTTGTGG
The DNA here is from genome assembly GCA_033557515.1 of Diorygopyx duplodentatus. NCBI lineage: Eukaryota > Metazoa > Arthropoda > Insecta > Coleoptera > Scarabaeidae > Diorygopyx > Diorygopyx duplodentatus. The sequence continues at coordinate 3,125 of JAWQRJ010000518.1, read as the reverse complement.
ACCTTAAAAAAGCATTTGACAGTATATCCCAAAAAAATGTGTTATATAAGACACATTTTAAGACAGCGTGGGATAAGCAGATCATAGCTGGAAATTACAGAATTACAAAATTACAGATAATCTTTACAAAAATGTAAATAATTTAGAAAATTCTGTATCACAGATTTAATCAAGAAATCCAAGAAAGGAAGGAGAGAAAACAATACACCTTAAACTACATAAATCACTATTGAACATCAAGTTTATTAAAACATGTCTACATTTTAAGTTAATTTCTACTTTTGCTAATTTTGAATTTCCTAAACAAATCAATAAAAATAGAATATTCCAATTAAAACAACAATTTATGAAAACAGAAATTAGAAAACAATACAAAAAAGTTAATAATTACAACACAACATTATACAACCTTTATTCAGATTTAAACATTAAATTCCATTTTCTGATACTTAACGAATACATTTCAAAAGCTAAATTTCTCAATAAAATCACACTTCATAAAATAACTAACAAACACAAAAAGAAAATAGAATTATTAAAATCAAAACAAATCCCAAATACACGTCCTTCTTCAAAAAGGACATAAATATGCTCTGTACAAAGAAATCAACTTTCCAAAGTTGATAATAGAAATTGAAGCAGCCATCAAACACCATCAAAAAGAAGAAGAAACCATGAAACAAATTATTACAACCATTGTAAAAGAAGAAAACCTATTCATCGAAGTGAAAAATAAAGAATACATGTAGATCAAGAAAATATCACACTAAGAACCTTCAAAAAAAGATAAAATCAGAAAACATCATAGTTACAGCAGGTGATAAAAACGCTGGTCTAAAAAACAGAACAATTTATACATGAAGATAACTTTATGGAGGTAAAGAGAAACCTTAAGCTAACTTTTGACAATAATTTCAAAAAAATCATATAAAATACTTCAGAAACTTTAAATAAATATAATTTCAATCCTAATTAGGGTAAGAGAAAGTAAAAAAAAGCATTACCTGTGCACCCAATAATCCCTAATCTACATTCACTCCCCAAAATACACAAAAACGGCATTCCAATTAGACCAATTATAATCTCCACTAATTCTAGTTCATACTTTATTTCTAAATTCTTAGTCAATCTTTTCAATAATACAAATGAATTCACACCCAAATACTCTATAAAAAATCGTTTCAATTTATTTGATAATATTCACAATTTAGTGACCACCTTCTGAATTTACAACTTTATCATTTGACATTACTAACTTATACACTAATATACCTATTGAAGAAATAATTTCCATAGCTAAACAAATCATTAGTAATCACTGAAACAATAACACAGATGCTAATAACTTAATAAAACTTTTAACTGCTTGCATTAAATAAAATCATTTCACATTTAACAATAAATATTACAAAATGATGGAAGGTTTATGGGCTCCGCACTTAACGGACTTCTGAGTGACATTTTTTTGAACCATTTAGAAGAAATTATACACAACACCAATTTCGAATTCATTAACAAAATTATATTATGGAACAGATATGTAGATGATATTCTAGTCATAATTGACACCACAAATATAAATATTATAATTCAACTTCATAATTTTATAAATACATTACACCCTAAAATAGAATTCACCATAAGATTAGAACATCACCTTAATTTTTTTAAATATCACTTTAATAACATCCCCACATACAATTAATTATGACATTCATAGGAAACCTACACAAACCGACGTTATTATTCCATTTAATTCTTTGCACGACCCAACAATTAAAAAATCAACTTTTATTTCTTATACAGTGTGTAAAGCGATGTGGTTGCCAATAGGAAAAACTTTTTTAATATTCATTTTACGACAAATTGTCATCCTTTGAAATATTTTTTGGATCGTTTAAAACTACTAACAAAGATATATTAACCATAAATTTATGGCCAGCAATTTAAAAATTTGAAAAGAAGACGTTTGGTAACAACAAAAGCTCTAATAATAAAGTTTTACAGTGGTTACTTCGATGACGTTGAAGACGTCAAACAAGCCAAATAATATTAAAAACAATAATACAGAAAAAGAAACAAGTAAAATTAAAAAACTACCGTTTCAGACATTATTGTTAAGATTATTAAATAAATTAATAATTATTCAACATAATCTCCCCCCGTTCTACGCATTTTTCCGCCCTGATTCTAAATTCCCTATAAACGCTCCCTAGGATTTCCAAATTAATTTCCCTAATAGCTACAATAATTTTCTGTTTCAAAATTTTTTCTAGATTAGTTGCCAAAGGAGCTTGGTAAACTTTTTGTTTTAGATATCCCCAGAGGAAGAAATCCGGTGGTGTTAAGTCTGGAGATCTAGCAGGCCATTGTATTGGTCCAAACCGTCCAATCCATTACCCAGGAAAGCGGTTGTCCAACCATTCCCGCACTAACAATGTACTATGGGCTGGACAACCATCCTGTTGATAACAAATCTCGTCGAAATTAGTTTCTTTTTCCTGTAGTAAAGCCTCCATAAAATTTTGCAACATTCTCAAATAACTATGTTGGTGCAATTAATTTATGGAGGTAGATTTATGAAAATAAGGTGCAATTAATTTTATTAAAAAACATTCCTCACCAAACATTCACGTTTGAATAACGCTGGTTCCGCGAACTGATGGTATTATTTGGATTTTCTGGTGACCAAAATCTACAATTTTGGGAGGTTACAATACCATTCGTGGAAAATGGTGATTCATCAGTGAACATTATTTTTTTGTGAAAATTTCTGTTTTCTATTAAATGCTCACCAACCCACAAGCCAAAATCTAATCTAAAGGCGAGATCTTGATTTTCGAGAGTATGCCTAAATTTAGGTTTGTAAGGGTAAATTATGTTTTCTTTAAAAATCGTTTGTAATAAGTTATGGCTAACATTTAGTTCTCGTCTTCTGCGTCTTAACGATAATCTTGGATTTTCTTCCACGGATTGTAAAGCCATTATCGTTACCGCATCGTCTGCGTTGTATTTTTTCTTTATTTTATTTTTATCCCCAACAGATCCAGTTTTATCAAACTTTATAACTAATTTTTTTATTGCCTGTCTTATAACCGCGATATTGGGAAATTTCTCATGAAATA